>APFE031675585.1:88087-177216 GCA_000404065.3 Pinus taeda | reverse complement strand
TTTTAGCCTGGCAGTCTAAAAATAGACTCTGCCCATATGTCTAAAAATAGAGGTCCATCTATTTTTACCAACTTGACCAATCATCCACAAATAGCATCCTGCAACTCATAGACCATGATCCATATGTCTAAAAATAGACATAGTCTAAAAAGAGACTTTGCGCCAAAAAACAGCCAGCGGGCCCACTTAGTGAAGGCAATTTCTTTTCACTAAGCTCCATCATCTTGTTGCATTTTCAACACTCCCTCTCAAAAAGATATGGATTATCAGCAACCCCTATCCTGTTTTGGTGGTACTCGAATTTGCTCCCTACCCAATTTGCATTCGTGAAGCCACATAGCTTCACCTCATCCTCCTATCTGTACCACAATCCATATCCTGATGTGCCTCTGAGATAACGCAATACATACTTTCCCGCCTTCCAAAAGAGCTTGGTTGGCTTAACCATAGCTTGTGAAAGCTGGTTAACAGCATAGCATATATCGGGTCGTGTACTGACCAGATACATAAGCGACCCCACCAACTATCGATAAATAGTGGCATCCACTACCTCTGTTGAAGTAGCATCCTCCTTCCTCCAACCTCCAGGAAGAGGAGTATCAACAGGCTTGCAGCCATGCATGTTGAACTTCTCCAGTATCTCCTGAGCATACTTACCCTAAGAAACAAATAGTCCATCACTGCGCTGCCAAATTTCCAATCCCATGAAATAATGGAGGCCCAAGTCCTTCATCTCAAACTCCCGAGCAAGATCCTCCTTGCATGAAAGTATCAACAGCTCATCTCCCATTAGAATCAAATCATCTACATACATTACAATGATAAGAAACTTACCCTCCACCACAATCTGGTATAGGTTAGGATCCGCCTCACTCTTAGAGAATCCAAGTCTGCTGAAATAGTTGTCTCTCTGTGTGTACCAAGCACGAGATGCTTGTTTCAACCCATACAACGCTCTCTTGAGCCTACACACTTGCGACTCACTGCTGAAGATATAAACACCTTCGGGTTGCTCTATGTACACTTCCTCCTCAATGACTTCGTTGAGGAACGCAGTCTTCACATCCATTTGATGAATGTGCCACCCCATCTGCATTGACAGAGCAAGAATCGTCTGTATGGAAGAATACCTTGCGACAAGTGCAAAGGTCTCCTCATAATCAATCCCCTCTATCTGTGAGAAGCCCCAGGAAACAAATCTTGCCTTGTACTTCTCCACACTCCCATCGGTTGCCTGCTTCACTTTGTAGATCCATCTCAAACCCACCACTGATTTCCCTCCCGGTCTTGGGACAATATCCCATGCACTGTTTCTGATAATCGAATCATAATCTTCCACCATGGCATCTACCCATGCGGGTTCCTCCACAGCTTCCTCGAAAGAGGATGGCTCAATCATGACACATTTGCTCACAAGTGCCATGTATCCAATGTACCGACCATGTGACTATCTTCGTCTACATTGTACTGTAGGTTGTCCTACAACCTTCTTTGCATCTTGAGCCAGTCACTCAGCTTCTGTAATGCGCTTTCACCCTTTGATGGTTGGTGTTGCATGAGTGGTCTCTTCCACTCCATGAACTTCATCTTGTGGTTGATCCACGTCCTGAAGCTCATCCTTAGGAACTAATAGCTCCTCATCTGCATGCAACTGTGGCTCCCTCTCAAGCGAACACTTCATGGCTTTCTCCTCCTGAAATTTGATATCCTGTCGCACAATAGTCTTGCGATTGTCTGGCAAATACACACAATAGTTGTGGAGGATATTAGTGTACCCCACAAATATCCCAACCTCTGTGGTCAGCTCCAGCTTCTTCCTGGCATCCTTTGTCACATGCATGTAAACAGGAGAACCAAAAATCCTCAAATGGGAAATATCAGGCCTCTTACTGGAATAAGCCTCCTCGGGTGTACTCATGCCAAGTATCTTGTGAGGACAACGGTTCTGCACATATACTGCAGTATTGCATGCCTCTGCTCACAAGTGAAGGGGTAGGCCCTGATCATGCAACATCGCCCGTGTAGCACCCACGATCGTTCTGTTCTTCTGCTCAGCAACCCCGTTCTGCTGTGGGTTATGGGGAGCTATGAGCTCTCTTCGAATCCCTTCTGTGCTGTAGAAATCCTTGAACTCGCCAGAGATGAATTCACCACCATTTTCGCTCCTAAGAGCCTTCACCTTCTTCCCTGATTCCTTCTCAACCAGTGCTTTAAACTCACAAAACTTTGAGTATGTCTCGCTCTCCTTCTGCATGAAGAAGATCCAGCACTTTCGGGAGAAATCATCAACAAAGATCACATAGTACCTGTGCTTTGCTATCGAAGCTACTGAGAAAGGTCCACACACGTCTGTGTGAATTCTCTCAAGGATCATCGTGGTGCGACTATCCTTCTCGTAAAATGTGGATTTCACAAATTTTCCCAAAGTACACCCCTTGCACTGATCTGACTGTGCAAGAGTGCCTTTAGGAAGCCCAGTAGAAATCTGATGTAGTATCTTCAAGGCTCCATGGTGAAGGTGACCCAATCTCCAGTGCCACAGCTCACCATCATCCCGGCTCACCACTCCTACTGCCTTGCATGCCATTGTTGCGCAGCCATCTACATGAAATTGATAAAGGTTCTTGACTCAAACCCCTATCTTCCAGGTTTCTCCAGTTGTCTTACTGCGCAGGAAAGCCTTTCCCTCGCTGAAAACAACATCATATCCCTTGTCTTCTAACATTGCCACAGAGATAAGATTCTTATTCAATCCTGAAACATGCATCACTTCCTTCAATACGAAGGGTTTACCAGACTCCCTCTCAAAGGAAATGGTACCGATACCAGTCGCACTGTATCTACCATCATCGCCCATCTCGATGTGCACTCCAAGATCTTTCTCATCCAGATCAGAAAACAAATCTCGATCTCCTGTCATGTGAAAAGACGCACCACTGTCCAAGAACCATACCGATCCCATCACACTTGATACCAAGCATGCGATCAGCGAAAAATCCATCTCAAACTGCGAGGCTAAGGCCTCTCCCGTTGCAGATCCAGCAGCTTGCTATTTTTCTTCTTCTGCGGACAATTTGTGGCATAATGTCCGTGCTGGTGACAGTGAAAGCACTTCACCTTGGACATGTCTTGCTTCTTACCTTTTGCACTGGAATGAGAAGCTTTCTTGTTCTTCCCCTTCTTTGCTTTGGTAGCCAAAGCGCAATTTTCTTCATCAGATGCCTTTGATGAAGATCCGTCCCTGGTATTCTGCCCGATCTCCTCTTGCACAAGATCTGACCAAAGTCTCTCCCATCCTGGCAATTTCTCTCGACCATTGACAGAGTCCTAATAGAAATGCCAACTCTTCAGAAGACGAAGGAGATCCAAGCTCACCAAGTCCTCATCATCGACAGTCACCCCCACACTTTCCAGCTCATCTTGGCATTGGGTGAACTTCGTGAGATACTTGGGCATATTGCCTCCATTCTCACACTTAGTGTTTCTGAGTTTATCCTTGAGCGCCAACTTCCTCTGGTCACTCTTGCTTTGGAATAAGTTTATCAATGCTTTCCACATCAAGTATGGAGAAGCCTTTCCATGGAGGTTGGATACAATGTGATCCCTCACGCCCTCCAACAGAATCCTTCGACACTTTGTTGTCTTCTTTTGCCAAGCCTCAGCTTCAGCGGCATCAGTAGGTTTTGGGACATACGCATCTATGAACTCTTTCAACCCATTGTCATTTAACATTACCTCCATCCTGTCTTTCCATGCAATATAATTCGAGCTGCCTTCAAGGGCATACTCTAATCGCAATCCGTTGAAAGACATTTACACTTCGACACCAAGAAAACACTGCTAAAAATTCGAATTCCACCAGCTCAAAACTCAATCGCTTTTGATCTAAAATTCGTGAGAACAAAGTATTTCTCATACAGAGATTGACTGTATGGGCATTCACCGGATATCTCACCTTCCAAAAGAAGGATGAATCCAGTGGCTACCTGGCCTGATTACAGACTCTGCTTGAAGAAATAAAATGTAAACACTTTCTGAATAATAGATCCGATGATCAACTTCACTTCGATTTCATGTAGAACCTGTTCTACAAATCTGAGAGCTCTGATACCATGTAGAAATTTTGAATAATATAACACTTATTCACAAAGATTATCCTGATTATACACTATTTGCGGAATACATGCATAATACATAACCTCCTCTACCATTGATCATCAATTTGCGGAATTAAGAAACAATCACATGCACATATTGAAACATCAATCACACATATCAACACAAAATATCACGGGGAAAGCATACAGCTGAAAAGCCCTCAACTATCTATATATTATATAGATTGAGAACATGTAACAATAGATAGTACAATACTCCTCGCAAGTACTCAGTACTATCTCCACCTGTTACACACAAACTAGCTCAGATTTAAATCAATCACGGGTTCAAATCTCCTCCGCTGCTTGCCTGCTTCTACTGCGCAATCCTGCATGAGAATAGATGAGAATGGCTAATCCAAACTCGTATTTCCCTTGTGTTGCACTACGCAATCCTCATTGGCAATCTCAATCCACTGATTGTGAAAATCTCATGCACAACTATAGTCACAACTGATAGCTGTCTTGCCCTTTCCCTCACCTCTAACACTTGTCTCTACTGAACTGTCCATGCACTGAGTTAACTGATGTATTCTTTAGTTGATTTATGAGTTAATAATTAGTAAATTAATTAATAATTAACCCACACCACTTATCACTAGTGTATTTGTTAGTTAGACTAAATACAACTAGTTCACTTAAGTCAAACTGAACACAACTTCATCAACTCCTCATTCAACTCCACCAAACTCAATCACTTGAGTTCTAACTGAAGTCCTTCATGCAATAGCTCAACCAACCCATAAGAAAGCGTATTTCCTTCTGGCAGTTGCATGTGCCACATCTGTAGCTCGAACTGAAGTGCTCCACAAGGATAAGATAATGTTTATAGTCCAAATATTATTAAGAGCTAATAATATTCGATTGTTCTATATTTAGACTGGCAGTCTAAAAATAAACTCTGCCCATATGTCTAAAAACAGAGGTCCATCTATTTTTACCAACATGACCAGTCATCCATAAATAGCATCCTGCAACTCATAGACCATGATCCATATGTCTAAAAATAGACTTTGCGCCAAAAATAGCTTGCGGAACCACTTAGTGAAGGCGACTTCTTTTCACTAAGCTCCATCATCTTGTTGCATTTTCAACAGTTATGTCGTAAAAAAAGTAGTCACCACATATTGTCCTTGTTCTGAACCAACATGATAGGGCTCACGTAGAGTAAGGAGGTTGGTCAAATGTTACTCTTCTATGTCAACTCTTGAATTTGGTGTTTGACTTCCTCATTTTCTATAGGAGAGGGTTTGTATATAAGGCCATTGGTATAAAGATATTCATTGTCAAATCAAATTCATGCTTCATTGATGTCTCTATATTTTTCCTCCATATGAGCTACCTATCTTTGTTGCTGACGCAACCCACTTACCTGCACTGAGTTTTTTTCTCGAGTTCTACTTCAACCTTTAACCTCACGCTCGTCCTTCCTCAATCAACACTAATTGTGGTAAGACACATGACCTTATTGCAACTTTTCTGGCTACTTTGGACAACTCTTCTTTTATTTTACTTGGGCATTGTTTACCAAGGTGTCAATTTCGCACAAATGGCCAAAAATCGTCAGAATCTAGCCTCTTTTCTTCAAAAAATCTGACAATAAGAGTGTTTGAATCATTTTTTAATGGTGGAAATGGATTCAACACCATCAACAACCCCTGTGGCTCCCAAAATCTTGAAGATTGACAGTTGTAACCAGGATTTCCAAAAATAAGAGTGTTTGAATCCACTGAACTGTCCATGCACTGAGTTAACTGATGTATTCTTTAGTTGATTTATGAGTTAATAATTAGTGAATTAATTAATAATTATTTCACACCACTCATCGCTAGTGTATTTGTTAGTTAGAATAAATACAACTAGTTCAACTAAGTCAAACTGAACACAACTTCATCAACTCCTCATTCAACTCCACCAAACTCAATCACTTGAGTTCTAACTGAAGTCCTTCATGTAATAGCTCAACTAACCCATAAGAAAAGCGTATTTCCTTCTGGCAGTTGCATGTGCCACATCCGTAGCTTGAACTGAAGTGCTCCAAGAGGATAAGATAATGTTTATAGTCCAAATATTATTAAGAGCTAATAATATTCGATTGTTCTATATTTAGATTGGCAGTCTAAAAATAGACTCGGCCCATATGTCTAAAAATAGAGGTCCATCTATTTTTACCAACATGACCAGTCATCCATAAATAGCATCCTGCAACTCAGAGACCATGATCCATATGTCTAAAAATAGATATAGTCTAAAAATAGACTTTGCGCCAAAAATAGCCTACGGAGCCACTTAGTGAAGGCGACTTCTTTTCACTAAGCTCCACCATCTTGTTGCATTTTCAACAGTTATGTTGTAAAAAAAGTAGTCACCACATCTTGTCCTTGTTCTGACCCAACATGATAGGGCTCACGTAGAGTAAGGAGGTTGGTCAAATGTTACTCTTCTATGTCAACTCTTGAATTTGGTGTTTAACTTCCTCATTTTCTATAGGAGAGGGTTTGTATATAAGGCCATTGTTACAAAGATATTCATTGTCAAATCAAATTCATGCTTCATTGATGTCTCTATATTTTTCCTCCATATGAGCTACCTATCTTTGTTGCTGATGCAACCCACTTACCTGCACTGAGTTTTTTTCTCGAGTTCTACTTCAACCTTTAACCTCACGCTCGTCCTTCCTCAATCAACACTAATTGTGGCAAGACACATGACCTTATTGCAACTTTTCTGGCTACTTTGGACAACTCTTCTTTTATTTTACTTGGGCATTGTTTACCAAGGTGTCAATTTCGCACAAATGGCCAAAAATCGTCAGAATCTAGCCTCTTTTCTTCAAAAAATCTGACAATAAGAGTGTTTGAATCATTTTTTAATGGTGGAAATGGATTCAACACCATCAACAACCCCTGTGGCTCCCAAAATCTTGAAGATTGACAGTTGTAACCTGGATTTCCAAAAATAAGAGTGTTTGAATCATGTTTTTTATTGTGGAAATGGATTCAATACTATCAAAAACCCTTGTGGCACCAAAAAATAAGAGTGTTTGAATCATGTTTTTATGGTGGAAATGGATTCAATACCATCAAAAACCCTTGTGGCACTCAAAATCTTGAAGATTGGCCATTGTAACCCAGATTGCCAAAAATAAGAGTGTTTGAATCATGTTTTTTATGGTGGAAATGGATTCAATACTATCAAAAACTATCGTGGCACCCAAAAAATAAGAGTGTTTGAATCATGTTTTTTATGGTGTAATGGATTCAATATCATGAAAAACCTTGTGGCACCCAAAATCTTGAAGATTGACCGTTGTAACCCAGATTTCCAAAAATAAGAGTGTTTGAATCATGTTTATTATCGTAGAAATGAATTCAATACCATCAAAAACCCTTGTGGCACCAAAAAATAAGAGTGTTTGAATTATGCTTTTTATGGTGGAAATGGATTCAATACCATCAAAAACCCTTGTCGCACCCATAATCTTGAAGATTGACCATTGTAACCTGGATTTCCAAAAATTAATGCCATATTTAATCAAAATTGTACCATAATTTCCATTATTTTCTTAACAAAATTGATGCCTAATTTCCATTCTTTTCTTAACAAAATTGATGCCTTGTTAAAATACATCGTTTACTTGACTCTATTATTTGATTCCACAAATTCCAAACCTCACCATAACTAGGGAGACCTTATTTAACAAAATTTAACACATTCATTCCTTAAGCTATTTTTAACATCATAGATGAAATTCCTCCTTCCATGATCCCCTTATAGCCCACCAGACCAACTCTGGGCCCTCTCAAGAGACCAACTCCTTCCTCTTCTATGCACTACCTATACCCTATTGCTCAGCGTGGGTCCCTAAATCGACCATCAAAATATCCCAGCAGAGATCGACGACAAATATTTGTTGCGTGGGCTTTATGGAGATAAATTACGGGATGGTTTAGTGGTACAGGACTCCAACGTGCAGTTGGGACTCCAACGTGTAGCTGGATTAGTTTGTATATCCCGTCTTCTCCAATTTTTGCAATTTCGACTTCTCCAACGAACTGAATGCCCATTTAGTCAGACTCAATACATAGACTCTTGCCCATTTGCATAGGGCATCAATCCATATTCTCACTGGGTAATTAAACACGTAGAAGATAGCTAAAAAACTGGGAGTAGTTTATATAGCAATATATTTACGCAGAATTTACAGAGCTTGGCTCTCCCTTTGAGCTCAACCTAGATCTATTTTTTCTCTGATCACACCCAAGAGCTCTCTCTTCCACTTGGGCTTCTTCTCAAGACTTTGAACTCAACTCAAAATGATATGTAAGTCTCCACGGTGTTGCACTCTTACTATTTGATAGGGTTCTCACTATATTCTTACTATCTGACAGTGTGGTTGCTATATTGATACCAGACTAGCGAAATCACCTACATAAATACAATGCTTCCAAGAGCCTAACCCTAACAACACTTAAGTTAAATTGGGCAAAACCAACAAGGAAAATGGCATCTCATTACAGGCTAAATCCATATTCAATGTTTTATTGGTTTAAAAAAATGAAATTAAATAAAGCAGTCTAGATCCATTTTAACTCTGAATCTATAGATGGATCAAATCTCTTTCTGTAGAATTGCATCTCAATAAATTTAATCCCATTGTAATTCTAAATCTACCAAGTATCAAGATGGATCAAATCTCTTTTCACTCTAAAAGAGATTTGCATCTCAATAAACTTAATCCTCCTTTTGGGTGCTTGATACATTTGAAATTAAGATAGATCTAAACTAGTTTTATTATTAATTTTATCTAATTTATTTTATGCCATTGTATTTTTATTTTAGTTTATGTAATTTGACCAAATCAAAATGTATATATATATATATTTTTTTGAGTAAAGACTATTCTATTAAAATGAAAGAGGAAAAATATTTACAGAGAAGTTTGAACCTCTGAGGGGGCTGTAGCCTGCCCTCTGCCAAAAAGTCTATTGCAGGTATCCTGATGCCTGACTTTTACAAAAATAAATATCATGACAGTATGCGATCTGGTGAACTTAGGAAATTCAACACTACTCTGAGCTAGATCAGGATAAAGCTTCAGAAAAAGCTGAACCCTTACAAAAATACTGTTTTGTATAATGACTCTTACATATTCATTTAGAACCAAAAAGTCCTGGAGACTGTGTATTTCATGCTGGTTGAGGGAAGAGACCATGCAAAATAGGAAAACTCATACATAAAACAAACCACAAAGCTTATCTTTCTGAAGCGTAATTGAAACCATGAAGAACTTAGTCCTGCGGAGGAGAGCCAGAATCCTTTGCACTTGTTTGGTTTACCCAGGTCACCATTATATTGTCTTCTGCTTCCATCGTGCTGCGGCCTGGAGGGAGAACAAGGCTGAGAACGTTTTCGGAGAGGCGCGCAGGCTCGCATCCGATTATGGGCTCTTGAGAAGACGAAGGCTGGGGATGAGTGTTTTTCTGCTGGCCTTCCTCTCTCATCATTCCAGAGTCATTGAGGACATCCCCCGCTGGGCTTCCTTGAAGATCATTGGGAGTATGGGAATACGACGGTTCCCTGGATGGTTCGTCCGAACTAGCAAGCTCATCCTCCTCCTTGAAAAGCACAGTTACAATGGCTGAGATAAGCGACTTGTTAAGCTTGCTTCTGAACTGAAAACGAGTAGAATGGAACGAGCTATTCAGGGAAGGGCCAGAACTATCAGAGGGCGGAGAGGGGGGCAGAACAGAGGCCAAAGGATATAAACATTGCGGGACAGAACCTCCTCGACTGCGAGAGCCTCCCCTGGACCCTGAATCGCTGCCACGTCTGGGGATGCCACGACGGTGAGGCATTGTAAAATTATCTTGCTGGCTGACCGAACTGAGACACTGAGGGTGGGTGTGGAGTAGCCAATTACAGGCTAATTGACCTAGGTTCCAGAACCAGACCTCCACACTGAGTAAAACCCCCCAACAGAGCAAACATTCGAAAGAATAGCCTACCGACGAAACCCAATCACGACTAGAAGAAACGCATTGTGCTAACAAGGTGCTGACCGGATAAGCGAAACCAAGACACCAAACAAAGACAGACGAAGCCAGCTTCTCGGACCAGACGCAGACGCAGAGAACAAACGTAATGGACCAGACTTCATCAGGCTTAGACACAACAAACATTCTTGAAATTCCAGACCCCACATACCTGACCCAGGGGGGCTTCCATATTCCTTTCGCAGCTCTGGAGCGCAGAGGAATTAACAGTCTGCAGCAGATCCCTGTTCCAAATCCACCTCGGTTCAACACATTTATGCCTAAATGGATGCACGCCATCCTGTAGTTAATTCTTTGCAGTCCGCCAGTACTCAGAGCCATTAATGCCTAAGCTTCACCTGCATTTAACCTCCCTAATCCGCTGGTCATATCGCCAACTGCCTCCTGCTCATACTTCTTCATTAATACGTGTTTAAGTCACCCGCATCCGGGTGACCAAATCAAAATGTATTATTGATAATTATCATTATTAATTTAATTTATTTTGATTTTAAGTCAAAATGTTTATGATACATTACAAATCTCTACTTCCAAAATAAAAATAATATATTTATAAATATTTTTATTGTAATATTATGGTTTAGACCATTAGTATTGAGAAGAATCAAACTATTATAATTAATAATTCATTATAAAATAAAATGAATCCATGATAAATATTTTGTTATAAAAATTTATACAAGAGTAAATTTTATGTTATTATTAAATTAATATGTTTAAAATCACCCTAAACCTTTAAAACTTTTTTTCTTTTTATTTAATTTAAACACTATATAAACATTATATTTAATTTAACAATATTATCAAAAAAAAATATAATAAAAAAATATATAATATAAAAAATATTACCATGATCCCTAATATCTAGATATCTCCTCTACTAAACTTAAACTGTGGAGCGCCTCTCAGCGTAATAAATCAATATTTCTCAGCCTAATAAATCAATATTTCTCTTTAAAATTGCTAATTCTATCTCTTCTACCAAACTTAAATTGTAGAATGCCTCTCAACGTAATAAATCAATCTTGCTAATTCTTTTTTCATGTACATTTGCAGCCACAGGAAAGCCAAAGCATGGACTCTGCCACGAATTCGGAATTAGACTTGCCTGCGCTGAGAAACAGATGGATGAAATTCTGTCTACTTATACAATCTAGTTTGAATTCGATTTAGAGAACTGAATTCGATTTGCATTGTAAAAATCTTTCGGTGCAAATAAGCACAACAATATTGACGAGTTCTGTACAATTAGAGAACTGAATAAAAGGATATCAATGTTCAAATGCAGTTAATTACAATTCTACAGAATTCTAATCTCTCAAACAATTCCCTTGCAGTGCCTTGAAGCTGATGGAAAAGAACAGATCGATGGAATCTTGGTGGTGAAAAATGGCATTTCTTGTATTATTAATTGTCCCAAAAACTTTCCGCACCCTTTTCGTCTATAAGTGAGATGGGCTTTTGTGGGCTGCCTTTGGTTTTCTTTCTTTGTCTGCCTTTAACTTCAGATGGTTTCTTGGCATGGACTAGTCCATTATTTTGCCTCTTCCTGATGGTTGGTTTGACAACAGTTGTGACCGACAAACCCCGAGGCACTGTGAAAGGTGGCATCATCCTCGTAGCTGAAGGCAGTAATCCAGTCTGAACAAATCGACATCAAAGAATGAAACAGTTATCATTACATTTCAGTCAACAGAAATAAAAGTTGTGTTAAATAGATAATAAATATGTTTGCATGTAGTCTTACAATTTCAGGTGAGGTACAAGCATTTGATGATGAAAATAGCTGCAGCCCAGTCAATTCATGTCTTGCAGACCTGTCTTCAATAGCCAGTCCTTCAGTTGATTCTTCAGGTTTTCCGGAAATAGGAGGAGTTTCAACACCACATTCTACCACTGGAGCTGCTTTGATTTTCTTATTCCAGTTGTCTTTAACATTAGATGGCTTCTGAGCACCAACAGGTCCATTATCTTCAAGTGGTCTCTTTTTGTTAGTTTGTTCAACACGTGTGACGACAGACCCAGGAGGTACTAGGGAACCCCTCATTACCCTCATAGCTGATGGCTGTAGTCCAGTCTAAACATCAACATAAGAGACTAAACAAGTTAGCATCCTATTCCAGTCAACAGACTTAAAGGTTGTGAGCCTGGGTTATACCATTACATAAAAATATTTGCATTATGCATCATTGCATGAAATCTTACCATTACAGGCATGGTACAGTTATATGTTGACAGCGATGGCTGCATGCCAGTCAATTCATATCTTGCAGGTTCATCATCAATAGCCAGTGCTTCAGTTAATTCTTTGGGTTTTATGGGAATAGAAATGTTTTTATCAGCAAATTCTGGTACTGATGGATCTGCTTTGACTTTCCTATTTTTACCATCTTTAACTTTAGGTGGTTTCTGAGCACCAGTTACTCCATTGTTTGCAAGACGTCTACTCTTGTTGGCTGGTTCAACAGCAGGTGTGTTCAATGTACTATGATGCACTTTGAAACCTGACATTGTCTGCACACCTGAAGGCTGTAGGCCAGTCTGCCCATATCCACATAAGAGCATAAAACAGTTAAATCACATTCCAGTCAACAGAATTAAATGCTGTGTTGAAAAATTAGATAAATATGTTTGCTTGAAGTCTAACCATTTTAGGTGCAGCGCAGTCATCTGTTGACAACAATGGTTGCACCCCAATCAATTCATGTCTTGCAGACTGGTCTTCAATAGCCAGCACTTCAGTTGGTCGTTTGGCTCGTTTGGAAATGGAAATGGTTTTAGCACTTGATTCTGGAGATACCAGCGGATCTACTTTGACTTTCTCATTTTGGCTGTCTACAACAGCAGGTGTGAAAAATGAACCTTGAGGCACTTTGAAACGTGGGATTATCCTCACAGGTGTAGGCTGTAGTCCAATCTACACATACAAAGATAAGAGAACAAAACAGTTAGCACCACATCCCAGTCAATAGAAATAAAAGTTGCATGAACAATTAGATAAATATGTTTTCATGAAATTTGACCATTTCAGGCAAGGAACAATCACTTGTCGAAGATAACATTTGCATCCCAGTTAATTCATGTCTTGCAGACTTGTCTCCAATAGCTGGTGCTTCAATTGGTCTTATTGGGTCCTCTGGAAATGGTAATGCTTTTAGCACTGTATTCTGGGGATGTCAATAGATCTGCTTTAATTTTCCTATTTTGGCCATTTTTAACTTTGGATGGCTTCTGAGTACAAACAAACCCATTTTTTTCAAGGTCTCCCTTTTTTTTAGCTAGTTCATTAACAGATGTGACAAATGAACTATGAGGCACTGCAACAGCTGGCATGATCCTCATAGGTGAAGGCTGTGGTCCAGTCTAAAAATCATGATGAGAGAATCTATTATCATCACATTCCAATCCATGGAAATAAAGGTTGTGTTAAACGATTAGAAAAATATGTTTAAATTAAGTCTTACCATTTCAGGGGAGGTACACTGATCTGTTGACACCAATGGCAATGCATGTAGCCCAGTCAATTCATGCCTTGCAGGCTCATCTTCAATAGCCAACACTTTAGATGGTTCTTTGGGTCTTCTGTAAACTGAATTAACATGAGCTCCAGATTCTGGGAATACCAATGGATCTGTTGTTTCCTTGTGATTCTTTTCTGTAAACATTTTGTATTTGTGCCGCAAAAATCTGGAATTCAAGCATCATTTATCATTTCGTTAGGAAACATTTGAAAATCCTTAAATCAATTGCCAAAAACAACATCTGTGAAAGGTGAAAGAGTTTCACAAACACAAGAAAACTAAGTGTTGAAAAACACGATGTTCAAAGAGAATACTCAAGAAACTTTTATATTATACATCAAGAAAATTTCAGGACAGAGGATATATAGAACTGTTATAAGTTGCATAAGTATAGTTGACTTTTATTTCACAGTTATTGCACAAAAGTATAAACTATATGAACACAATATTATAATTTACACTCCACCTAATATATTCGCAACATCATAACCTTATTGCATAAACGAACCTAAACCAATTGTTATGCATCCAACCACTTTCATTCTCATTAAAATGAATTCACAATTTGATATAAAATGTATAGAATCTAGATTAACAATACTTAAATTTGTTCCATTTTTCAAAAATACCAGAATCCAATCAAGATCACAGGTTTTGAGGTTATCAAGATATGAAAAGAGACTGAGTTATGCAATGCAAATTGCATAGTCTAACATTCTTCCACAATAGGAAATGTATAGAAACACATCCACCCTACCAAATTCATACTTGCTGGAACCAATTCATATTGTGGTAGGAAGTACAAGCTTCAGATTGCACCCTTATAGCAAATATGAAGATAAAACAAAAAACAAGGGATTTGAGGTTATTTGGGTATTAAAAAAGCCAAAAGCTGCAATGCAAGTAGATTAACATTTTTTAGCAACAAAAAACTCCAACAATGCAACACCCATTTGAAAGTACCATATCATTTAAGTGAGATTGGGGATATAGGTTTTATCAAGACATGAAATGACCAAGTTTTTCAAATTAGATATGCACAGTGAAAACTAAACATTACAGCTACATCACAAGTTTTTTGAAATTAAGCTACAAATGCTAAGGGCATAAACTTAACGTCATAATCATTAGCCACCTGCATTTTGGTTATTTTTGCGGTCTGGATCTGGCCGGGGGCATGGATTGACTACTTACGAATATTTGATTTTCAGTCTATATGCTTATAATTTTGCTTATAGTGGTTCCAGTGCCATGTGACAAACATTGAATCACACTATGCTGAAGAACACAACACAGACACCCAAAATAAAGTGGATGAACGGGTTTGGGTAGCAAAAGCTCATCAACCCACCACAGCATACATGCACATGCATTGCATATAATGGTCACAACTACTAGGGGCAAAATTAAATCACAATATCCTAAAAGATCCACCACAGTTACTCAAACATAAGGAGTTTGGCAAGGAGAGCAATGATTAAGAAGCTCATTAGTCCATTTCTCCTTGCAAGCCTTAGATGTACAAGGTGACGGTAAAACCTAAAAGACTAAAAGCCTACATACTCCAAAGCATAATGCTGCAAAATGAAACTAAAATTCAATTTGCATTCAACACCTTCCATAGACTGGAACACCATGACACTGACGAAAACCATATTTCCTAAAACTATAACAATTTTCAGTCACGTAAAAAACTCTTTCCTGGGATCTTCTGTCACAGCAATAGAGAAACCACCCAAAAAAACACGCTTGTAACCCATATCCATTGATGTCCCGCACTATATCAATTGATGCCTATCCCTTTAACAAAAGTAAAAAAACACGCCAAGAATACCATAAAAAAGGGACCCACAAACCTGACTTCTGCCTGCAACCACTTCTTCTTATCCTTGCTTGTCACCGATTTTTCTCTCAGTGCCCTAACATCCTGAAACGCATTGAAAAGACCAAAAAACAAACAAGTCACGAAATATTGCTTAAATCCAAAACATAAATCACATATTGCTGGTTTAGCTCTGCGAGATTTGGGTTTTAGAGCGACACAATTGCTTAAATCCAAAATATACATACCTTTTGGAGCTCCACATAATCTTCTTTCAGAAGAGCATGCTTCATTTCCATTTTCTTCACCTCTTCTACGCTTCTCATGCTGCCATTCTTACCCATGTGAGAATAATGATAATATCCAGCCGGTAATTAGGCACTCATGAAGGCAGGAAGAACCTTGAACTGGATTGTTGCTGCCTTCTGAGAGCACCGGGCTCACAAGTTACGCCGACCAGAAGTATAAGAAAGCACGAGCTTGAATAAGACGGGGAAATTAAAACGGTGCGATACCAGAAAAGCAGTTATGAGACCCCTTCAATTATACAATTCTAGCATCTCATGGAGGGTTTTTATATCTGCGCCGATTGGCATTTGGTGCAGTCGGCCGAAGAAACCAGGGAATATGAACATGGGTGGTTTCACCTTAGTGGTTATCGGATTATGTGTAAGCTTCGTGACTTCAATTATGGAAGGAAGGAGCCGAAGGATTGCAAGAACCCATATTCCTCGGCAGGGATTAATTGCTGGAGCGAGGATCAATTTCGGGATTGGCACCTTGAATGACCTGGGCAGCTGGTGGGCGTGGGGATACATTAGTTGGCTTCCTCGAAGAATAAGGTGGATGGCCATTGTCCATGCCATGCAGGTGGTCATTGAACTTTTTAAAACAAGCTTGCATACAATACAGAAGAAAAATTCAAGGGACCAACAGAGGAATTCAACGTCAGTTAGGCCATAATTAGGCCTCATGCATCGAAAACTGGTAAGGTATTTTTTTGGGGCTTGAGGTCTTCACAACAATACCCTTAGCTTAGGGTGGGGATGATTTAGTCCAGATAATTGAACCGCCGGGATGATTTAATTCAGATATCCATGATAATCGAAGGGTCAGGATGACTGGGTTTTCCTCAATTTACAAGCAAGTACATGCATCATTCCATTATCATGGATACACTAGATCATCATCCACGTTCACACTGAATTAATTCAGTCCATACATGTAATTTTTGCTTAAAATCCATATAATTGAACACATGCTGGATGCCATTATTGTGGACATTTTCAGATATTTGAACCCAGTTTATTTTTATATTATTACAAGTAATGCCTGTATTTTTCCCTTCAAATCGATAATTAGACACAGCCAGTCAACTATGGCCTCTGGAGAGACTGAAATGTAATTTTATATTTGAAATTATTCAAACTGTTTACAAACTGAAAAAACAGAATCATTTATTTTGTTTTAATTTTTCGATATTAGCAGATTTTTTTTAATTAAATTTGAAAGCGCATTAACTGAGATCATTGATAAGGTGATTTTCCATTTGAATAAATCTTTTTTATTAAATATAATATTAGTTTTATATAACATTATTCTAGATTATAAAAAGGGATAAGTAATTAAATTTAATAGTTATTTTGAAGAATATTTAATTATTATTTAAAGATAAAAATAAAGTGTAGTTTAATTGCAAGATAAAAATAATTTAGTTTTCATTTTTGGGTTTAATTTTAATCAAAAATCTGGCAAGAGAATTAGAAATTTGAGTTTAAATTAGTTTATTGTAGAATTTAAGTGCACCATGTTTTTTATGGTGTTGAATTTATTTATCAATTTAAAAATATATTTTAAATAACAAATAATTACAATATCGCTTGAATTTGTACTTGTTCTATAAATTGGACAAAATTTATTTTTGAATTGCCTTTAACGAGACTTTTGGGACTTTATGATGACGGAATCCAATGGAAAAATTTGAGGTGAAATCTTGATTTGATTTGTGTTATTTAAATTGGTTTTTTGACTATATATATGGATTCAACACCCTAAAAAACCCTAGGACACTTTGATTGTGCAAGAGTTACCCATCAAGCTTGTGATAAAAAATTTGAGGTGAAATCTTGATTTGATTTGTGTTATTTAAACTGGTTTTTTGAGTGTATATATGGATTCAACACCCTAAAAAACCCTAGGACACTTTGATTGTGCAGGAGTTACCCATCAAGCTTGTGATTTCAATTAAAAATTTGAGGTGAAATCTTGATTTGATTTGTGTTATTTAAACTGGTTTTTTGACTATGGATTCAACACCCTAAAAAACCCTAAGACACTTTGATTGTGCAGGAGTTACCCATCAAGCTTGTGAATTCAATAAATTTCTGTCGGATTTTAGAATTGGACAACGTGTTTTTTTTAATTGCCTTTAGCGAGACTTTTTGGACTTTACCATGACCGAATGAGGTAAATCTTGATTTGATTTGTGTTATTTAAACTGGTTTTTTTAGTGTATATATGGATTCAACACCCTAAAAAACCCTAGGACACTTTGATTGTGCAAGAGTTACCTGTCAAGCTTGTGATTTCAATAAATTTCTCTAGGATTTTAGAGAAATTATGGTAATATTACAAAATGTTAGTTATTTTTTCATTTCCATTACAAATTATAAAATAGTAAATTTTATTGAGCGAATTATTAATATAATATTTTCTTGTAGTCTTGGGTAGTTTTGAAAACCTTCATGGTGGATAGCATTTTTTCCTAGCTAACTAATCTATGCTTAGATCACATGGATCTCTTTGCATATTTCCATTGTAGTTTGAACAATGTTGAATCTTAGTGATCCAATAAAGAAGACAATATCTTTTGCATGAATGGTTGCTAGTCTAGCAAGCACTTCTTCAGTTTCATATAGTGCCACACTGAAATTTGGATTTGTTCTTCTGGTAGCTCATGAAGTTCCTTCCCTTTGTGTTCCTTGGAGGAGGAAGCTTTCAATTATGAAAAATATTTTTCAGAGCAGGGTTTGGTCTACAATTTTAATGGGTTTTGGTCACAGCTGACTGATCTACACAAATGGATCTCTAAGACACGGAAACCTCTCTTGATAGATGATTTAATATTTATCCTATGGCACTGGGTTTTTTTGTTGTTGTTTTTGACAATATTGAGGATAATAAGGCCATTTGTGATATAGGTTGTGGTTCTAGGGGAGTGTTGGTATCTTCATGCAACGTTCGTCTCCCACCTTTGATCTGCTTACAACATTAATCTCCACTGCACTAGTTTGGGTAAGGCTTCTGAATCTTACCATGTATCTTTGGAATCTCCTATCGTTATCCTCTATTGGAAAATACATTAGGAAAAATTTATTGTCATGACCCAGAAACTATTTTTTTTTAAAAGACTACTTATGCTCGAACATGTGTGGAGATGGACTTCAACAAGGGTTTTTCCATTAAGATTAATCTGACGAATCCAGATTATGTTTGGGTCCAAAAGCTCAATTATGAAAATGTTTCATTTCAGTGTAGCGTGTGTTATAATAAAGGGCATGTAATACAAAATTACCCCAAGTGTTTGCAGAACAATAGAGATCAGAAAAAAATCTGAAGGCCCACATGGTGGGAAGGAGCTCAAAGTAATCACTATACGGTATACAAAGAAGAAGAGTCTCAAGATAAGAAAGAATCAAAATTTAAACAAGAAGCATATATTGTCAAAGAAAATGATACATACAATTAATGATAATGCATGAATGCAGTGCACCAAGATCATTACAGAGTTTCAATCAATGGTATACCAAGCAACACATGACTAACACACAAATAAAAACATAGTCCATGTGTGTAACATGGAAACATTCATGGTCCATATACGTGACACATAGCAACACACGCATTATCATCTAATTTCTAAGCAAAGTTATTTCATTTCCATTCACTATCCTTCATTTTTTCTAACCATGACAAATCGGTAACACGTTGGAGTACTTTGGGTGAGGTCCAAAATTAAAATTTTCAGTAGACAATATAACATCTAGAGTATATCTAACATCTTGCTAGCGAGATATACCAATAGCTTATTGTTGAAGAAAATGTAACTAGGTTCGGTTTTCATTATGACTTGTAATTATAATATTATGTAAGAGAAAAATTATTATTCCTTGCATCATGGGTTTCATGAGCAAGACGTGTTTACCATAGGTCAAAGACGTCTTCTTGATGTATTTAGTATTTTATGTCTCATCATAAGTATTATAAAAGTCATAAGGTCAAAAGATTATGATCCAAGAACAAGTGTCACTATCCTTGTGCAAGTCAGCTCTACAAAAGACAATGATCTCCTTGATGATATGTCGGCCTACCTTTAAGGCACTCATGTCATCCTAATGTATCATAGATGATCTATATATATAAGGAGTGATGTTGAGTCAATGAACAAGTCTTCAAATCATTCATCATAGTCAATGAAGATTGTATGCATACACAGTTATATCTCGGTGAAGTGATCAAGGGTAATATCAAGCTCTCGAAAGTCTATACGTCATGATAGCTCTCGATGGTGGTGTATATATATACAATGATTGCGTTCAACTCTCGGTGGTGGTGTATATATATACAATGTGTTATCACTCTAAAATTTCCCTAGGGTTGTCATGTTGTGTTTAAAGAAATGATAGAGGTAACCACAAACCTACTTTTGAGATCAGGATCTAGCCTTCCTAATGCTTAGAGAGGGCTCTCTCTTAATGATTTAACTTTGTTGAGTTAATTGATTTTATGCTAGTTATTTAAGATTGATTGGGTTTTGATTTGATTTGGTGGTGGAATCACAGATTCAAATGGATAGATACGTGTATTTTTACCATTGGGCCATGGAGTCCAAATGTCAAGAAAACAAGATTGAATCAAGTTCTAAAGATAATGTTCATAGGGCAAGGTAGTTGAGTAAATTGAGATATTTTAGGATGGATGGTGAAGTGGTTTTTTCAATCAGGGTCAAAGGGAAATTAAGGATTCCTCAAACCGGATAATGAGGGAAATGAAAGGGGTCAATAGGAACTAGGAAGCAATGAAGAATTTCCTACTCTGGATATCAGAAGAAAACATCAAAATGAATAACTATTCAAGACAAAGTGTACTTAAGCAAATTCTGTAGTAACATTCCAGTTATTTCATTCAAATTGGAAAAACATGTATGTATGTGAAATACTTAAGAAAATAACAATTTAACAAATGAAAGATACTTCATCGAAGTGGCACAACACATGAATCCCTTAATGCAATACCTTTATTACTTAGTCCAATCTGCTGACTTGAAAATGTTACAATAAACCCTCAGGTTTTAGATCGATATAACTATAGAAATGTTAACCAATCCACACATAATACTTCAAATTATGAAGTATTTATACAAAACACTTATTACAAAATATCCTAAACTGTTTTAGAATTATTCAAGGAAAAAGAAATATCTTCATGCAAGAAGATAGAGACAGATATGTAACTGATGCAAACTGTTCCTCTTTTATTGTTTGTTGTTTTGATCTTTTGTTGCTTTCTCTCTTTGGTTGTTGCTCTACGTTGGCTGTCTCTTTACTCTGTGTTATAGACGTGAACTGAAAATATATGATAATAATAATAAACCCAAGAGATAACAAAATATGAATATATAAATGCTTCACTTTATTAATATCAAACCTTTAAGGTAGGTCAACACCATACATTCACTCCTTAAGGAATCAGAACACTCCACAAGCCATATGCATGTTCATACAATAATCTTTGACATCTCTCAATGGGGAGTCTCTAGCCTCTATATAGGTCTCATACATACAATGCCATGGGTCATTATCATGGTTCTCTCAATACCATCTATCTAATACCATGGGCTTATTACATTATTGCTAACTACTTGTGGTCCCTTACATGATACGGGTTAACCAACTTATTTATTACTATGGCCCATCCCATTATTACATTATTCCCTTGGGTACCTCCTTTTGTACCCCATATTATCCCCCCCTGGTATACTACATTTCACCCCCGTTAACATGTTTCGTCCTCGAAACATACGAAGAACACAAATAATAAGATTTACTCAAAAGACTAGTCCACTGGTACCATGCACATGCATCTAGCCATCCAAGAGAAATATGAACCCTCGATCCAGCTGGTGCCTCGCTTGCTTGAGATGGAAGTTGACCCTGGCGGCTCTTCTGTGTTGATATGTAGTAGGTGGATTATCACTCCTCTCTATCTGTCATGCGGGGGTTGTTGTCCTTATGGCTAATTCATTGCCATCTTGTTGGTTGTTTTTTTGCAGGGTGATGTGGGTGGTGATATGCTAAAGTGTTAAACAACGGTGTATCTTTCTTTAATTCACCACCTAATGGAGGCTGATTGTCATCTAGTACATGTTGTGGTGCCTACTGTTGTTTCTTATCTTCCAATATTACTTCAACCACTGAGTCCTCATCTGATGTATCAATACCTGTAACCTTTTCTGCTTCAGCCTCCTTGGACACTACCTGTTTTACTGGTACCTGGTTTGATGTTTGTGTTTGATTGTAGACCATCAAAGGCTCATCATCTGATGTATAAGTGTCATTAGAGCTTTGTGTTTCTATCTCCATAGTCTATGCATGGGTCTTAATATAAATATCCTGCAATGTTATTTTCTTCTTTTTATACTAGAGTTTCATGAATTTCTTCTGCACATTAATATTGACAGTACCCACAGATTCCATCCAAGTATATCCCAAAACAACATCCATGTTATTCATATCTGAAATATAAGAATCACAATGCAACACATACTTATCCATAGAAAGCTTCAAATCCTTATAAATTTGAACATCCTCATCGCCAGCCTGTGTGTTTTCAATGTGTTTTGTTGGAACTTGCAATTTTTTTGCCAAATTAACATTGATAAAATTATTCTTGCAGCTAGGATTTATAGACATAATGATCTTCTCCTTTTGAATACATCCATAAACCTACAATAAGGAGATACCAGTAGAAAATAACCCTTGAGGTTTCTTGTTTTCCTTCTTTCCTTTAAAAATAAAATCTTTGCTAGGTTGTGTGCCTATCTGTTTGAGCTTAGTAAGAGGACCCAAAAAATTAGATTGAGGGTCAAAGCAATCACAAATTCATTTTGCGAACATCTCCCAAGTAATTGTCCTTGGATAGCATTTTTGATGACACTGCCACCATTGCCATCTTTCTTGGTCCAAGTAAATGGTTGCCACGCTGAGTTTAGTTTCATCATCTACGATGTGATTCAAAGTGAAATATTGTTCCATTTGTGCTACCCATATTGCCAGTTCAGAGCCATCAAATTTGTACATCTTCATCAAATTCTGATCTAGGCATTGGAATTTCAGATTTGCGCTTCAGCTCTCCCACTGGCACAAAAATTTCTGAAAAAAAGGAGCTGATTTTAAATAAGCTAGACCTCCCTCATCTAGACACTGATTCGACTGATTTTTTTTTTTTGAAATTGGGTAATTTTTTTTGCAAAGAACCCATATCTACAATTAGATTCTACAAATGTTGTCACAGAACATACAGATCTGATCTGCAAACTCACCACCCCAAAAAATGTCAACAACACAGCTGGTTTTTAAATCAGCGATATGTCCCTCATCCGGACTCCGATTCGGCCAATTTTTTTTTCTTTTTTCAAATTGAGTATTTTTTTGCAAAGAACTCAGATTCGCAATTAGTTTCTGTAGATTTTGCAACGTATAGAATTGATCCGCAAACTTGTCACCCCAAAAAATGTCTGCAACACAACCAATTTTTAAATCAACGATATCTCCCTCATCTGGACTCTGATTTGGCTGATTTTTTTTTGAAATTGGGTATTTTTTGCCAAAAAATTAGATCTGCTATTAGATTCTTTAGATTTTGCACCAAAACGTATAGATCTGATCTGCAAAATCGCTGCCCCGAAAAATGTCTGCGACACATTTGATTTTTAAATCAACGATATCTCCCTTATCCAAACTCCGATTCAGCTAATTTTTTTTTTCAAATTGGGTATTTTTTCACCAACAACTCAGATCTACAATTGGATTCTGCATATTTTGCACCACAATGCACATATCTAATCTGCAAAACTCGTCGCCTCGAAAAATATCTGCAACACAACTGATTTTTAAATCAATGATATCTCCTTTATCCGGACTCTGATTCAACTAATTTTTATTTTTATTTTTTTAAATTGGGTATCTTTTCGCCAAAAAATCAGATCTGCAATTATATTCTTCATATTTTGCACCAGATTATACATATACGATCTGCAAAGTCTCCGCCCTAAAAAGTTCTTGCAAAAATAAAATCTGCTTTGCCCAAGAAAGTGCTATGATACCACTTGTTATAGATTTGACCTAAAAATATATGATAATACAAATATAACCAGAAATAATAAGACATAAATACTTCACTTTATTAATATCAAAACCTTAAGGTAGGACAATACCATACATTCACTCATTAAGGAATGAGAACACTCCACAAGCCATATGCCTGTTCATACAATAATCATTGACATCTCTCAATGGGGAGTCTCTAGCCTCATACATACAATACCATGGGTCATTACCATGGTTCTCTCAATACCATCTATTTAATACCATGGGCTTATTACATTATTACTAACTACTTGTGGTCCCTTACATGATACGGGTTAACCACCTTATTTATTACTATGGCCCATCCCATGATTACATTATTCCCTTGAGTACCTTCCTCTGTACCCCATATTATCCCCCCAGGTATACTACATTGTCAAAATCCATTTATGTTGGGCTGAGGAGGATGGGTGAATTTCACCAATGAAGTCTAGACCCCATTGTGAAATGGCATTTCCATGGAGATGGGTTTGAGGGGTAACGGTAAGAGTTTCTTCTTGCCTTCAAATATTTAGCACTTGAGACAGGAGGTCACATATTTTTTGACATCTGCAAAAAGGGTGGGCCAGTAAAAACCTGCCCTTAAAATCTTATTAGCAGTTGTTTTCCAGTATAGGTGTCCTCCACAATCTCCTACATGAAATTCTTGCATGACTTTGTCAGCTTCATATTTTAAATAACAATTTAATAAAATTCCACCATTATCTTTCCAAAATAAAGCATTGTTTAAGATACAATATTTCATTGATTCTATTTTCAAGAATCTACCTTTAATTCTAGATAAACCAGGAGGAGCTTGTAAATTTAGTAAAACAAATATGATATCTATATACCAAGGTGAATCTAAAAAAGCTTCACTGATCTGTGGAGTCACCATCTCTTCCTGATCATCTAGAGCACCAATGAAATTTATATCTAAGGCCTAAGAGTTCGATTTAGCCATTAGTTTAGCTAAGCCTTAGCCTTTGATTAGTTTTGTGGCCTTTATTTCAATATCATATCCAACATATTGGCAATCCATTTGTCTTTCTTTCCTTCAGGCCCATTTTGTTTTAGAATGTCCTTTACTACTGAATTTGGAACATATGCAATGATGTGTGAGTATAAAATGTATGCTCTGAAATCCTTTATGGCTTTTACTAAAGCAAGAGCTTGTTTTTCCATTATATTATACTTTAGTGTAACATCTCTCAAAGATTTGTTGAAAAATGCAATAGGCTACTCATAACCCTGATCATTCGTCTGTAACAAGACTGCTGCAATAGTGTGTTCTGAAGCAAAAGAAAAAAAATATAAAATATTTTTTGAAATCAGGACTTATGAGGACAAGTGTTTTAGTAAGGGCTTCTTTGATTGCCTCAAAAAACTGCTTAGCCTCTACTGTCCACTTAAGTGTTGAATCTTTCTTTAACATGTTATTCAATTCTCTGATTAGTTCGGCTATGTTAGAAATGAATCTTATAAGAAAATTTATTTTACCTAAGAATGATTGCAATTCTTTAATGTTCCTAGGGTGACTGATGTTTAAGATTGCCTCTTCTAGCTGGATCAATTCTAATGCCCTCTTTTGAAACTCTGTGTCCTAAGAGTTTACCTTCTTCTAGCCCAAAGAGTGTCTTTTTGGGATTCAAAGAAATGCCAAGTTTTCTACATTTAATAAAAAATATTCTCAAATGATCTAGATGTTCATTATCTGATTTGGAAAACACTGTGATATCATCTTGGTAAAAAACTAAAAAGTCATGGATTTCTTTTGCAAAAGCTATATCCATTGCCCTTTGGAATGTTGCTCCATCATTCATCAATCCAAAATGCATTTTCAAATACATGAAAGTACCCTAGGGAGTGGTAAATGAAGTCTTTGCTTGATCCTCTTGTTGAACTAAGATTTGGTTGTATCCAAAGAATCCATAAAGTAATGAGACTCTGGATGATCCTACTACCCTCTGGAGAATGTGATCCATTTTAGAGAGGGGATAGTTATCCTTCAGTGATACTTTGTTCAAGTTTCTGAAATCAACATAGAGTCTGACTTCTCCTATTTTCTTTCTAGTGGTGACTAAATTAGAGACTCAATTTGAATATCTAATAGGTGCTATGATTTGTGCCTCATATATCCTTTTTACTTCTTTTTTAGTTAATGGCATAAGAACTAGATTAATTCTCCTAAGCATTTGTTTGAAGGGTTTCTGATTTTTTTTTATGGGTATTTTATGTTGAATAATGTTGGTATCATAAGACTTGAGGTCTTTATAACTCCATGCAAAGACATCTTGAAATTCTTTAAACAAACTTATGTATTTCAACTTTTCAGCTGGAGGTAATGCTTTGGATAATTTAATAAGCTTAGGTTTTTCTTTTGTTCCTAGGTTACATTCTTCTATGTCTGATCTTAAAGGCTCCATTTTTTGTTCTCTAGCTACATCATTTGAATCAAATAAATCTTCTAATGGGACTAATCCCTTAGGAAAAAAGTTATTTTTAAGGTTTAAATCTCAAAATCATCATAAATATTTCTTCTATTTCTACTTTTTCTAAGTCATCTACTTTAGTGAATTTAGTGGGTTTATCTACAACATTTAAATCTATCTCACCATCTACAATGTCATCTACTGTACAATTAGTATCTATGTTACAGTTTTGGAATTCTCCCTCGGCATTCATAAAATCATAGATTTGAGAATCTTGTGAAAAAATCTGCCAATATTTCAAATTATCAGGTATAACAGGCCTGTGTCTTACCTCTGCAGTGTATTGGTTATTGGGTTGAAAAGGTAATCTGCAAGTGCTAGCAAAAGTAGCCAAACTGTGAGCTTGCATG
Source organism: Pinus taeda (assembly GCA_000404065.3). Taxonomy (NCBI): domain Eukaryota; kingdom Viridiplantae; phylum Streptophyta; class Pinopsida; order Pinales; family Pinaceae; genus Pinus; species Pinus taeda. The sequence continues at coordinate 150,413 of APFE031675585.1, read as the reverse complement.
TTCTGTTTCCTAGGAATAACAACAAAATCAATTTTAGGAAGTTCAGTAATAAGATCTAGAACAGTTTCTCTGTATTGGCTAAGTCTTGGATTATTCACAAAATACTCTCCTCTAATTTGTTTTATGATCAATTAAGAGTCCCCCATGATAGAAACTCTCTTAGCTTCAAGGTTTCTTACAATTTGCAATCCTAAGATTACAGCTTCATACTTTGCCATGTTGTTTATGAATTTAAAGTTTAATCTAAAGGCATGACCTTCAGAATGATTACTTTCCATATTATGAATCCAAACTCCTGCACCTGCTCCTAATCTATTCACTAAACCCTCAAAGTCTAGGTGCCACCTAGATTCATGAAATATATTATCACTGTCAGGTTTTTTATGTTCTTGTTTAACAACAACATTATTGTCTTTTTCAGTGTCTGAATTACATAAAAAGAAAGAATCCATATCAGAATGTACAGAATAAATAGGACAATTATGTGGTTTATCTATACTATTGACCATGTATTTCATTAAAGTTTCTCTATAAAGCTTTTTGGGCTGACCAAATACTGAAATTGTGGCATAAGACATGTCTAACTATAGAGATCCCTACAATTTTTCTCCCCATGAGCAAGGTAATAACATTCCATAATTTGGAGGGATATCAACAACTACAATATCCATGACAATACTCTTACCTAGGTATTGAACTAGGGTGACACACAAGTCTTTTATTAGGCCCAGGAATTCAACTTTACTAGAATCAAAAGAGAAAAGATCTTTGTATGGTCTAGTTATATCTAAATCAAATGTTTCCATGATTGCTTTAGGCATTAAATTGTGAGATGCTCCTGAATCTAACATAGCATTGTGTAAGATTTGATCATGAATAGTCAAGCTAATGTAGAATGGAGGAACACCACTTTGTTCATGTTTGCCATTTACCTCAATACCAAATATTAACTCTAGTTGATCATCATTTAGATTAACAGAGGCTTCTCCTTCATCCATATTCAGTGTTTCAGTGATTTGGGCTTTGTAGGAATCATTTTTTATCAATTATGTTAAAGGAACTGATATTTTCAATTTGACAATTTTAGTTTGGATATTAAATGGAGTCTGTGTTTTGCCTAACTGAATGATTTCCTCCTTGGAAATTGGAGTTTTTGTAGTCCTTCATTTCTTATTTTCAATTGGTAATTCAGTTTTTGTTTGGGTGTCCATTGTTTTACTATTTTTTATCCTTTGACTTGGAATAGTTTGGGAGGAAGTTGAAATCTGAATGGAATTTGAAGCTTGAGTATCATTTGATTTTTGGACATCTTTTGTAGTTTTAACAGCAATATCTGTAATGTCTACAATATTTGGATTGGCTGCAATCTTTGGAGTGAAAGTCTTTTGGGTTTCCCTAGGGAGAATTTGCAGCACTTTGGTTGCAGAAGCTCCCACTGTTTTCTTGGTCTGAGTTTGGACAATTTTATTAGTAGGGGCTTCTGTATTTTTCTTAATCTTAAGGTTATATTGCTTATGAACCTCATTAATAGAAAATTCATAATCTTGTTTATAATCAAAAGACTCTCCAAATTGTAACTGTAATTGTTGTAACATGCATACTTCCTGTTCTTCTTGGGTAAGAAAAATAGTATTACCAACATTTATTGCCATTAAGTTAATCTGAGTGTCTTCATATTCTTCATTTTGGTGAGAACTTTCAACATAGTTTTCTTGGAAAGGTGGTCTAATTTGTTGATTAGGTGGCGCTTCTCTAGGTTTACCAGTGTTGGGATTCTTCCTAAAATTTGGATTTCTTATTTGAGGACCTTGTTGTTGATTATCACATTGTGGTTTTCTTTCCAGAATTTCTAACCTATCCACCAAATTTTCTAAGCTTTTAGCCAAAGTATCTATCTTAACATCTGAAGTAGATGGTTCTTCCTTAATGGTAACTCTCCTCTCATTTCTCATTCTATCTCTTTTAGCCAAGAAGTTAGCTTCTACACTAACTGCATCACTCTGCATCTGTTCTAAAGTTGGAGGATTTAATTCTCTCAATTGGTAAGACATATCAGTGTCAAAACCATCAGGAAATTTGATGAGTGCCAAGTCAGCTGAAGGTTTGATATTTACAAGGATTTCATTATAAATACTGTTAAACATAGTACAATAGTCCTGAACAGATTCATTGGGAGCTCTTCTAATGTTTTCATATTCAGATAATATTTGTAAAGGATTTTTCTTCCTTTAACTCTATTGATAAACAATCTATGGAAAGCAGGTAAATCAATAATATGACCAGCAGGTAAACCTTTGAACCATTTCTTCACATCTACTGCTAGTGTTTGTGCAAATAATCTCATTTGTACATCTTCTTCATTAATTTCATGTAATTCAAAATAATCATTCATTTTATTTACATGTTTCTGTGCAGTATATTGACCAGTACCATAAAACTGAAAGATTTTGCTCTGGTAGTCTTGGGGCATGGCACGTAATTGAGTTGGCAAGGTCAAAGGAGCATATATGGCAGCCATGGCTAAGATTCCAGCTTGGCTAGGAGGTAAAGTGGTAGTGCTTGAAGATGAACTTGAAGTGCTTGAGGTGTTTGGAGATGGAAATAAAACTCTAGGTTGAAGAGGAAGCTTGGGGATGAATGATTATGTGGAATGAAGTGTAGTGGAAATAATAGATGAGGTGGTACTAGATAAAGATGAATTTACATATTCTAAAGGAATGGTAGAAGGCTTAGGAGTAGCAGCAATTAGGTTAGCTAATTCAACTGACTGTTGAAAATAGGCTTTGTCTATGTGTCTTATCAAATTTGAGGTTAAAACATCAAGTTTGTCAAAAGTGTCTAGAACACGTTGATCTAAATCAAGATGTATAATATTCTTCTTTGATTCAATAAAGTGAATAAAAGTAGGGTCTATTACAGTATCATGGACTGAAGTTTCAGATTTGGTACGAAATAATGAATGCTCAAATGATAAATCAAATTGAAGATCCTCTAAGTTTGATAACTTTTTAAGAAGTGAATTTGCTTTGGTTAATTAAGTAATGATTTCTTGACTTTCTACTTTATTGTTCTTTCTCTTAATTATTTAACTTTGTTGAGTTAATTGATTTTAGGCTAGTTATTTAAGATTGATTGGGTTTTGATTTGATTTGGTGGTGGAATCACTGATTCAGATGGATAGATAAATGTCTTTTTACCATTGGGCCATGGAGTTCGTTGACCACTACGTATCAACGACCCATAACGGTACACCCCCTTTTTACGCAAAAGGGATAGAACTTGATCAACATGTTCATGTTGTTCGACTATCATCACAGCCTGATCATGTTATATTAAAAACCCTTTCTACATGTGTAAATTGTAAATAATCTCAGCAGATCCATGTCGTGTATGTAATTCCCTAGGTAAACCTAATTTGTTGATGACGATCTACATTCTGGAAGGTTTTTTGTCTCACTGATCCACAATCGCCAGAGTTTTCCTTTAGCCTTACCCCAAAGCCGAAATGGATTTTGTCACCAGAATGTTAGGGGAGTCCTAGTGTGCTAGATCGAGTCTATGTAAAAGTGATTTGTGAATAATCTTAACTATTTGGTTAGGTTATTCTATTACAAATTGCTTGATCTGCTAGATTATATTTGTGTCGCAGAAATGGGTAGTCTGTGAGGGCCTTGGTCAAATGGGTTTTCCCCCTTGAGATGTAAAAAATGTAAAAAATTATGATGTAAAATGTCTTGAGGGTTAGAAAACTAATTTATCCTCTCATAGGTCCTAGGTAAATTTAAATTTTCCAGAGGTAAAATTCGTGGATCCTTTAAAAAATTAAATCTTAACTGGTCCAGGGACTAAGGTTAGTTGACTATTTTGCTAAATTTTATATCTTAGGTCCCTGGGGTTAAGTCAAAGTCAAAGTTTTGAGTAAATAAATGCAAAGTTTTAATTTTTGAATATATTAAAATGCATTTAATTGAAAATTTTGAAATTTCCTCAATATTTAAAATTTCGATGGATGAGATTAAAAGAAATTTTGATTCTCATCAACAGTCGAGATCGCTTTGACAAGGATCACTTGAACTAGCCATTGGGAAATTTATCTTAAATAGGGGGTCAGTTATCAATTGAGATCATTCGATCTTTGAGTCGTGTGCTAAGTGAAAGCTCTCTTGCAAACCTTTTTTATGAGCAATAAAGAAAGACTTTGGGATTAATTTCTGCAGGTGTTACTCTTCATGGGAATGTTGTAAGATGTTTTATTTTCATGCATAGATTTCTTTTTCAGCCATTGATTATAGCCTTTTTAAAGAGTGATTTAAGCACATGTATCTTGCTTGAGCACTGGGGTTTGAATGGTAGTTTAAATTCTGAATATAATGGCAGGTATTTCCATTTAATCTGAATTTTATTGTCGTTTTCTCTCTCTACGTTAATGGTTCAATTGAGTTGTGCAAGGAATTCTCGATTTTGAGATGATCGGGCATTTGGGGAAGTTTTAAGTTGGACCAGGGAACTCCCGATTTGCATTTTCTGAAGAGCCCAACTTGATTTAATCCAGGGCTTATCATTAGAAATTTCATTGTTGATGCATGAAGTGTTTTTTGCGAAGCACCTCCCTTTAAATCTAAAATTTTAAAAATATTCGTGGCATAATGATAAATCTGGCTACTTAGAGCCTTCATTTTGTAATTACTGTAATTATTTAGCTGGTTTTTGGGGTTTTTTTATTTCATCATTGTATATTTTGTTTCTAGGTGTTTTGTTTTTGTCATTGTAGGTTGCAGATCTAAAGGCGAAGTTCAATCTTGAAGCCAGACCTAGGCCCTGGAGGGTAAGATCTAGCCTTAGAACCAGTTTTTGCAGGTGTACGGTTTTGTTGTCCAAGGGTTTGAATTTTTTTTTGGATAAATATGAAGTAGAACATAGTATCTTAGATCTGAGAAATTTGAGTTTCGTTGGGTACCATTTTTCTTTCTATCTGTTGTTTGGGGTTTCTAAGTTTGCTGTAAATTTTTTGAATTTTTTTTAGGAAACCCTCTATTTTTTGGCTCAGTCCAGCGCTTTGCTCCCAAAGCCCTCCTTCACGCACCTTTTCCTCTCTTAGTCTCATTGTTGCATCTCTCTGCGTGTTCATTTCGCTGCCTTGCTCATTTCTTCTCCTACTGGCCATTCTTTTCTCTCTCACCTCAATAAAACCCCCTCCACAGAGCTCCATTCCCTTCATGCAATGCTTGCAGCCGGCAAAATAAAAAAATAAAAAATAAAAAGCATGCAGCCTATATGATCTCCTTCCCAGCTCTCCTTACATTACATTGTTGCCATTTGTTGCATTCTCCGTACTACATTGCAAACCACGCAACCCCTTTATCCTCTGCCGCTGTTGTCCAACATTCTCCAACTCTTCACGATCCATCCCACGCTTCTCGCGTAACTCTTCATTCGCTGCCAGCATACCCGCAGCTCCCTTCAACTCTCATGTAGCTCTTTCCTCCATACATATCCATCCCGTCGACCTACCACCCGAGTTCTATCTGATCCCCTTTGTCCAAGCCTGCATACTATCTTGTAGCTCGATCCCTTCCTCGTCGAACTCCTCTCCTTGCCTTTCTGTCGCCCACGCTGCTCTCTCTATGTCGTCAAGTTCAAACATGCGAACACCTGCCCAACATATACAAAACACTTTGAATTTTTTTTTTTGGCTTTGTGTTTTAGTCATTTTCGATTTTCCCTTTTTAATTTTTATTTGTGTTATGATTTGATTTTTTTTTTTTTTCATTAGAATTTTAGTTAGTTTGATTTTGTATATTCGTGTGAGTTTAGATTTGATGTTTTATTTTATTCTATTTTTTTTCCTTTTTCTTTTTTTCTTTTCTTTTTTGGTTAAGTTTCATTTAGTTTGGTTCTAGTTTGATTTTTTTTGTTTTGATTAAGTTTTTATTTCATCAAATAAAAAAAATTCTCAAAATTTATAAATAATAATAATAATCAAGGTTAGATTTTTGGTTACATTTTGATTTTATTTGTTTTATCTAAAAAAAAAAAATAGCGAATTTGATATGTTTGGTCACTTTTAAAATTGAAAATATTTGTTGATCATTTATTGCATTTAGTCTTAGCGTATTCACCTAAGGAATTGTCAAATTTAAAATTTTGGTGTATTTTTGTGTTGAGGCTAAAATTTGAAGGAAAATTTTTTGTGGTATTCGACATAGTTAAAAGTGCTTAAATTTTATATCTAGAGATTAACTATTTGAAGGTGGTGAAATTTTCTTGGATTTGGTTTTCTAAGCATATATCTTTTAGTTCTGGGATCAAAATTGGTTAGCTTTTAAAATTTCATGGTTGATTAAATATTTGCATCTCTTGAAATTTAATTGCTAAGTCATTGTGCTTCTATAGAAAATCTGTCATCCTTGCTTTAATTTTTTAGATGTTTGGAAAATATTTTCAGGCAATCATTAATTATTTCCTAAGCAATAGTGGTTAATCAATTACTTGGCAGGATCAATTTTTTTTTGACAGAAACGGTTAGATGATGTATTAATTCTCGGCGAAAAATGCCTCATTGCAGATTACAATAAATAAACAAAATTCAGATTTCCCTTCGGATAGGAACCAGATGGTTTCCCCCCTAGTGAGTCTGCGCATTGTTTGGAATATCATATGATTGGTCTTCACTGTCTTTCCTGATTTACATAAGCAGACAAACTGCTCCAATAATAGACAGTAAAACATTTTAAACTAATAGTCAAGGGATGGGATCCCAGCGTTCGTCTTCATTTCTTAGCAGGGCTCCTGGTGAGAGGGGAGCCTCTTTTTTGGCTTCAGCATCGGCTTATTTATTGTTGTCTCTCTTTACATGGAAGAATTCCAGGTTCTGAAAGGAATTTATAAGAGTTCTAATTCTGTTAATCAATCTTGAGAGCCTTAGATCAGTAGGAAGGGAGCTGTCTACAATGATCTTTATGATGGATTGGGAGTCCCCAAAAATGGTTGCATCTTCGATACCCATGGATATGAGCTGCTTGAGGCCCTGAAAGAGAGCCAGAGCTTCGGCTTGGATGCTTGTGTTGAAGCCCGCACCCCAGGAAAATCTTAGTTCAGTTCTGTTCTCAGCATTTTTGATTACTCCACCTGCACTGGACCTGCCAGGGTTGCCTTTTGCTGCCCCGTCAAAAAAGAGAATGTATATTGCCTTCTTGCTGCAAAACTTAGAAAAATCTACAGCATCAAGTCGAATTTGCCAATTTTTATGGAGAGGAGGGGATCTGATAATATCAGTGAAATTGAGATGAAGGTGAGCGCCCCATACAGCTTCATGGTCACTTAAATCTGCTCTGTCAAGTTGTTCGCCCAAACAATCTCGTAGATGGCATTTGATTTTTTCCCATATGATCTTGAGGTCACTTTTTTTGTCTCTGAAAATTCGTTGGTTTCTTTCTAGCCATATATGCCAGCAAATGAGTTTAGGGAGGATGAGCCAGGCGTCTTTAATGTGGGCGTTCTGAGGGGAGCCTCCTGGAAACCTTGACTTCCAATTAGCAAACAGGTCTGCGCAGCGATTTGGCAAGGCGAAGCTAGCATTCCATGGTTTTAAGACCTCGGTCCAGATATCAGTGGAGAATTTGCAACGGAGCATAAGGTGGGGGGCATTTTCCTCATCAGTCTCACATAACGAGCAGTGGCATGGCCCGCTGTATCCTCTTCTACGCAGCCTGTCGTCTGTCAAAATATTTTGATGGCATAAGAGCCAACTGAAAACGTCGATTTTAGGAATTGAGGTCCGCGACCATATCCCTTGCCATGGCTTTGGATCAGGGGGAACGTGAGGTCAAAGGGAGAGGAGTTTATATCCAAGCGCCACTGTGTAACGACCAGATGATGGCCCCCATCCCTTGATGTCGGGTTTCCTGGAATTTAAAGGCGCTTTGCCTGCCAAGAGGGATCGGAGGGAGACGAGATCTCTGGAGAGGTTGTGAGGTACCTCGATGTCAATCCAGTTCTTCCATTTGCCGTTTTCCCATTGAGAGATATCCCAAAGCTTTTTTAGGCCCACTCTGTCCATCCATTCTCTCAGCATCCGCAGAGAGTTGTCTTCAGAGAGGGGCTCACTGTCCATGATTCGGTCATCCCAAATGCTGATGTGCTTACCATTTCCAGGAATCCAGTGCGCGTGAAGATTGATCAAGGGGGCTGCTTTGATGCACAATTTGTGAACCAACATTCCAGTTTTTGGTTTGGGTTTGTCAAGGCAGCGGGTTCTCTATCCACTGAAATATTTCCTCCACATCGCAACCTGAGCCCAACCCGGCTTCGGAGCTATTATCCTCCACAAAAGCTTTGCACCCAAGGTGATGTTTTTCTTGCTGAGATTCTTGAAATTGAGTCCTCCTTCCATTCTGGGCAGTGAGATTGTGTCCCAGTTAATAAGGGGAATTTTTTTCTCATTATTTTTTCCGCCTTTCTAGAAGAATTCCTGATATAATCCTCCATTTTTCTCATAATACCTGTAGGTTCCATCGAGACTGCAGCTTGGTAAGTAGGAAGGTTGTTCAAGACAACTTTGACCAGCACTGTCTTTCCAGCCAGGTTGAGCCAATTAAATCCCCAAGTGTGAATTTTAAGCTTAAATTTTTCCGGTAACGACATCCAATCTTTGCTGAGGGCCCTTTTTTGGAAAACAGGGAGCCCCAAATATTTAAAAGAGGTCCAGGATGAGGAGGCTGCAAAACCAAAGCAGTTGGAGATAGCTTGGAGGAATCTGAGGGAAGAGTTCCAACAGTAAATGTGACATTTTCCTTTGTTAATTCTGCTTCCTGAGCCTTCACAGTAAGTATCCAGCTCTTCTTTGAAATGATTAGCTGTGGACAAGGAGGAAGTGCCTAGCAGGAGAGAATCATCTGCAAATAGAGCATGGTTTATGTTTTTTACACCTCTTGCAATGCTCAGACCCATTATTTCTTGATCATTCTGCCTTTTTATTAGAAGGAAACTTAGGACAAAAGCTTGGAGGACAAAGAGCAAGGGGGAAAGAGGGCATCCTTGTCTCAGCCCTCTAGTGGCTTTAAAAAAGTCAGTTGCCCTCCCATTTACCAAAGGGGCAATCCAGGGCTCGCTGACAGAAGCTTTGATCCAATTGATGAATTTGAGTCCAAAGCCAAATTTGTAGAGGACCTCAAACAAGAATCTGTGTCTTACCCTGTCAAAGGCACTTTCAAGGTCTAGTTTAATGGCCATTCCTTTCTCTTTTCGAATCAGACTTGAATGTATCGCCTCTTGGACCATAATAAAATTATCAACAATTTGCCTTCCCTGGATGAATCCTCCCTGATTCTCGGGGATGATTTCAGGAAGGATGGTTTTTAATCTATTTGCAATTACTTTTGTTATCAACTTGTAGCCTATATTGCAGAGGGAAATAGGACGAAATCTAGAGAAGGAGCTGGCACCTTTTTCCTTAGGAATAAGGGCCAAGAATGCTAAGTTGGTGCTTCCCCCAATTTTCTGACATGCTTGAGATTTCCTCACCATTCTGCACAAGTATTTTTCCACTATCTGCCAACAGCTCTGCAAGAATCTAGCTATGAAGCCATCCGGCCCCGGGGCCTTATCTGGCTCCATTGCGAAGAGAGCTGTTTTAATTTCATTACTAGTGACTTCTGATTCTAAGTATTGCTTCTTACTGGTAGTGATCAGCGAGGGTACCTCGTCCACATAGTTTAATACAAGCCCTTGTCCCTCTTCTTCATTATACAACTTTTTGAAATGGTGGTATGTAGCCTTTTTTATACTTTGCATGTCTTTATGACTTATGTTCTCTTCCTTGATTTCTAAGATGGAGTTGAAACTTTTCCAGGCTTGGGCTTGCTTGTGGAAGAAGGAGGAGTTTTTGTCTCCAGCCTTAAGCCAAAGCCTACGAGATTTAACCCTCTAGTACTCTTCCTCAGCCAGGCTTGCCTTGAGAAATTTCCCTTGTAGCTCAACTTCCTTATCTAGAATTTCTTTTGTGATTTCTTCATTTTCCAATTTCATATGGTGGATCTCAAGGAATTCTTGGATCTTTTTCGTTTCCACTACTGGGTTAGGAAGGGATTTGGCCCAGGATTTCAAAGCAGCTTTCACTCTCCTGAGCTTTTCCTCCCATACATAGAAGGCATAACCATTTACTAGTTGCTTCCAAGTATCTTTTACCAGCTGCATGAAGGTCTGTTCTTTAACCCAGAGGGGGCTGAATTTAAAAGGAACAGGGCCTTGATTCATGTGTGCCAGCAGATCGAGCTTGATGGGTCTGTGGTCAGAAACACTGCATGGAAGAATATGCATTCTAGAATCTAATCCAAGGAGAAGAAAAGAACTTTGTACAAAAAAACGATCTAACGTTGCAACGATGTGCCCCAGACCGAGTCTTTTGTTGGACCAGGTGTATTTTCCCAACGAGGGTTTTATGTCAATCAGGCCCCAGTCCTGAAGCAGATCCTCAACCCATTCTCGCACCCGATCCCTTACAATGCTACCTCCACGCTTTTCAGCTAGAGAGAGGGTTAGATTAAGGTCCCCTGCGATGATGACATTCTTTAAATCTTTCGAATCTGCCATATTTCTTATGGAATCCCAGCAACTCTTTTTCTCACCTGCGCTGGTTGGAACATACACATTGAAGAGGGAGAAGGTCTCATTTAAATCCATGTGTTGTATCTTGGTGAACAGCCAATGGGTGTTGGCAACTTCTTTGATTTTTGAAACTTTATTTGCGTTCCAAAGGGTGCCCAGTCCTCCTGACGCACCACGGGCTGATACAACTTGCCCTTCACTTCTTTTCCACAGGTTACTGACTGTGTGGAGGAAGGACTTATCCTCCATTTTAGTCTCCTGGATGAGGAGTATATCAGGAGATTCAATTCTTATCAGACTTCTGACGGCTTCTTCTTTTGTTCTGCTCCCCATACCCCTACAGTTCCAGGGGACGATCTTCATCACTTGATTTTTGAGTGGGGAGCTCCTTTAGAGCTCTGGTGCTAATTTCTAGTCATCTTAGGAATTTTTTCCAAGAGTTTCTCGAGGGTTGGTTGGCTTCCTTGGAGTTTGTCTTTATAAGTCTCCTGTTCTCTTTTCTCGCGAGCTGATTTGCGGCCTCTCAACGATCTTCTAGGCGAGGAGTGTGAATCCCCTATTTCCCCTTCCTCTTCTGAGTCCTCCTATCCTTGCTCTTCCTCGGCATCTTCTGTGGGTATGTCATTCTGCTTATCTGAATTAGATTCAGCTTGCTTTGATCCCGAAGGGACCTCCATGTGGGGTGATGCTTCCTTCTGGCTCTCTATTCCTTTAGGGTCTTCTGATGCCGAGCTTAATAGCGTAAATTTGTTACCGTGATCTTCCATGGGGGAAGCTTGAGTCGCGAGGCCTCGCTGGGGGACCTTGTCGTTTTTATTTCCTGATCTAGGGTTTTTATGAGCATTTTTGGTCCTTTTGACCTGTGTCCATCCTTCATCCTTGTTTTTTCCCCCTTCACTATTCTTTGGGTAGTCACGGGCAAAGTGGCCATAGACATGGCACTTTCTACACTTAAACGGTAGCTGATCATAATCCAACTTTTGGAGGCGCACCCAGTTTCCAACCTTCATATTTATTGCCTCAGGCAAGCCCACCTCAAGATCCACTCGACACAAATCCGAGCACAATCAAATTGATCTTTGCTATTGGCTCGGCCTATGAACTTGCCCAATGTGTTCCCAATGTGTTTAAGAGACTTCCAGTTCCAACAATGCATAGGCAAGTTGGGCAGTCTAATCCACACTGGAACGGCTGTGGGAACGTCGAATGATGGGTCAAAGTCAGGCGTCCACTTGTTGAGATACAGCCCTTGAGGGCCCATGAAATAGGGTCCATTACGGAATATCAGTTCCTTATCCTCCTTTTCAGCAAATTCGAAGAGGAAGAAACCCTTCCCTAGGAAGTATGAGGTGACTTTGTGATTGATCAGTGGTGTCCAATTCCTTGCTACCCAGCTCTCCGTGGTTTTGGGGGAGGGCCAAAGTCCAGTGAATTGCCCGACCAAAGCTCTCTCTGACAGTGAGAGTGCAACCTGAATCAGCCCCTCAGGAGGGAGCTCAATCTCAAGAATATCATCTAGACGCTTAACAAACTTCGCGGCTTCAACTGCTTTCTTCTTTGGGAGAGATTCCAACAGTTTTATGAACTCCTCTGCAGCAGAACAATGAGGCGTTGGCAGATCCATATCACTGACGGCTTAGCTCGGATGGGGCGAGCTTGCCCTGGCTTCAAGTCTCATAGTCCTCGATCCAACCCAGAGAAAAGGGGGATAGATCGGGGAGGGATCTCCAGAAATGAACACCGCGCAGGGGTGAGTCCGCGAGGGAGCCACCGAGGCGGCTAACAGGGCCGAGGCTGGATCAAGCACTGCGGATGCTAGGTTGAAGCAGCACCGATCAGGTCCAAAATAGTAGAATTACTTGGCAGGATCATTAAGGCACTATTTTTTATCATTTAAAATCTAATTAAATCTTAAGTCTTGCTAAGTTTTAATCAAGTATTTGATTGCATCACCGTGTCTCCCAAATCGGATAATTCCCAGTTGGTTCTCCTTTATCCCATAGGGTCTACCCCCCTTAGCCTGCTATAGGGAGATGGCTTAAACGGAGAGATCGGGATCAGGGTGACAACCCCCGATCTGAGCGTTGTCACAGTGCTTAGACACTTTGTGCAACAACATTTTTTGGCGCCGCTACCAGGGATAGAGTTGTTTCTGTCCTTGGTTTCTTCGACATTCATCACGCATCTTTCATCTTTCTATCATTCATTTGAGCCGACAAAGTCAACATTTTTTGCCACATCTCATCTTTTCCGCCATTCATTAGCCTGTCAAGCGGCTAGCCTTTCCTAGCATCATTTGATCCTTTCATCGCCCTATCTTTCATCATCTCATTAATTGTACCTTTAGCTCTGGACTTCTTGGTTCATTTCTTGTTTGGGTGGCAACTCCATTTCTTTTCATTTATTCTCAGACAAGAAGCCCTCCTTTATATCTGGTTGTTTATTTCTTTTTGGATCCTAGAGTTAGATTCATGTTCAAGTGGCAACTCCACTTCTTTCATTTCTACAAGAATTTCTACTCGAAGCTCGCTTCTTGCAGATCTCTTGATTTTCTTGAGCAGAGGTCTCTCTCTATCATCCATTTGGTCCCTCATTATTCATCATGGATTATTCGTTTACCCCGTGCCATTTTACTGATGTTCTCCATGATATTCCGGAAGTGGCCATTCATAGATTATCTTTGTTCTCGGGTGGTGATTCAATCATTGTTAGAAAGAATCTATGCAGGTTTTCTCGTATAATGCTCATATATTGTAGTTCTCCCCAGTATGATCATGAAGATGTCAAAATGCGTCTAGTTGTCTTTTCTTTAGAGGGTGATGCTTTGAATTGGTTTAATAATTGTCCTGAAGATTCTTTCACTTCTTTACAAGACATCGTTCATGCTTTTAAAGATAGATATGGTTATCAAGATACCTCACCTTGTGCCCTTGAAATTGTACAATAGAATGAAAGTGATTTTGTGAAGGATTCAACTGTCGATGAAATATTTCAAGACAATTCTCCATATTAGAATGTGCCATTCATATGTACCGTTGTAGATCAAATCCATGATAGTGGAAAAACAGGGACAACTTGTCAAATCAATGTCAACAATGAAAGGGGAAATCATAAGAAAATTATGGAGGAACTAATGTGGCTAGTAAAAAATATGGAAATTAATCAAGAAAAATTTGTAACTGATTACGTCAATGATATGAGAACTTTATACACCCACCTGGAAAAGCAAGATAAGGAGATGGAAACCATGAAAATAATCATGGTAGGGAAATTAATTCTATGCAAAACAAGTTATTAACTATGGATGAAGAGATGACCATCATGACATTCGATTATAATAATCAGTTGGCTACCATGCAAACAAATCATAAGAAAGAGATAAAATCTATGCAACATTGCTTGATGACCATAAAAGCAAACAATGACAAAGTAATAAAAGATATGGAAGCTAGTCATATATGTCTTCAAAATAATTTATTGAGCATGGAGGAAGACCATGCCAGGGAAATCAATGCTATGAAGGTTGAACAATCTAACCAGTTGGATGCCATAACAATATAGGTACATAAATTTCAGCATCGGTTAGAGGATGAAAGAAATAAGGAGATGTCAATAGATCAAAAACTTCCTTATCTGCTGCAACAAGCTCTATCTTATTATGAGGAGGTCATTTGCTCCATTGCAAAGTGGCTAATTGAAGGCGACCTAGATAAAATTGAAAACGATAAAAATCAGGTGCAGAATGAAGAGAGACATGTCATTCATATTGTACATACTTCATCTGAAAGTTTTGAAACAGAATTATCCACATCGTCAGTGATACAACCTACCACAAAGACAAAGTGCAAGCGAAAGAGAATGAGAAAGTGATTTGATGCATCATATGGCCGCGAGAAGCTTGATTTTTGGATAGGAAAAAGTCCTACCATATGTAAAATTGGACATGGCACATCCAAGAAGTAGCCGATAGATTTGCCTGAAAGTAGGAAAATGCTCAATATACACTATATTGAATGCATCTAATGCCATGGGGCATCTTTGTATTGTATTTCTAACCTTATGCACTTTTATTTTAGTGTTTCATTTTCGGTTTTTCATGTTGTTAGACTAGTTAATAAATGAAGAGCTTATATCTTTCCTATGCTTAATGTTATATGATGATTTTTGGATGGACGCTACTTATGTTATGTTGTGTGTTGTGTGGATGCAGATTCTGGATTCTCACATTCCTACATTGCAACAACATGTCCCCAAGTAGAGCCAGATGTTTACCACTACGTGTCAATGACCAATAGCGGTACACCCCTGTTTTTCATAGAAGGGATAGCGCTTGATCAATGTGTCATGTTGTTTGACTATCATCACAACCTAATCATGTTATATTGAAAACCCTTTCTGTATGTGTAAATTGTAAATAATCTCAGCAAATTCGTGTCGTGTATGTAATTTCTTAGGTAAACCTAATTTTTTGATGACGATCTACATTCTGGAAGGTTTTTTATCTCACTGATCCACAATCGACAGAGTTTTCCTTCAGCCTTACCCCAAAGCCGAAATGGATGTTGTCACCAAAATGATAGGGGAGTCCTAGTGTGCTAGATCGAGTCTATGTAAAAGTGATTTGGGAATAATCTTAAATATTTGGTTAGCTTATTCTATTACAAATTGCATGATCTGCTAGATTATATTTGTATTGCAAAAATGGTAGTCTGTGAGGGCCTTTGTCAAATGGGCTTTCCCCCTTGAGATGTAAAAAATGTAAAAAATTATGATGTAAAATGTCTTGAGGGTTAGAAAAATAATTTATCCCCTCATAGGTCCTAGGTCCTAGGTAAATTTAAATTTTCCAGAGGTAAAATTCGTGGATCCTTTAAAAAATTAAATCTTAACTGGTCCAAGGACTAAGGTTAGTTGATTATTTTGCTAAATTTTATATCTTAGGTCCTTGGGGTTAAGTCAAAGTCAAAGTTTCGAGGAAATAAATGCAAAATTTTAATTTTTGAATATATTAAAATGCATTTAATTGAAAATTTTGAAATTTCCTCAATATTTAAAATTTCGACAGATGATATTAAAAGAAATTTTGATCCTCATCAACGGTCGAGATCGCTTTGGCAAGGATCACTCGAACTAGCCATTGAGAAATTTATCTTAAATAGGGGGTCAATTGTCAGTTGAGATCATTTGATCTTTGAGTCATGTGCTAAGTGAAAGCTCTCTTGCAATTTTTTTTTTATGAGCAATAAAGAAAGACCTTGGGGTTAATTTCTGCTAGTGTTACTCTTCATGGGAATGCTGTAAGATGTTTATTTTCATGCATAGATTTCCTTTTCAGCCATTGATGATAGCTTTTTAAAGAGTGATTTAAGCACAGGTATCTTGCTTGATCACTCAGGTTTGAATGGTAGTTTAAATTCTGAATATAATGGCAGGTATCTCCATTTAATCTACATTTTATTGTCGTTTTCTCTCTCTATGTTAATGGTTGAATTGAGTTGTGCAGGGAATCCTTGTTTTTGAGATCATCGGGCATTCGGGGAAGTTTTCAGTTGGACCAACCAACTCCTGATTTGCATTTTCTAAAGAGCCCAGCTTGATTGAATCTCGGGCTTATCATTAGAAATTTCATTGTTGATGCATGAAGGGTTTTTTGCGAAGCACCTCTCTTTAAATCTAAAATTTTAAAATATTCGTGGCATAATGATAAATCTGGCTACTTAGAGCTTTCAGTTTGTAATTATTGTAATTATTTATCTGGTTTTTGGGGTTTTTAAATTTGATCATTGTATATTTTGTTTCTGGGTGTTTTGTTTTTGTCATTGCAGGTTGCAAATCTGAAGATGAAGTTCAATCTTGAAGCCAGATCTAGGCCCTGGAGGGTAAGATCTGGCCTTAGAACCAGTTTTTGCAGGTGTACGTTTTTGTTTTCCAAGGGTTTGAAAATTTCTTTGGATAAATCTGAAGCAGAACATAGTATCTTAGATCTGAGAATTTATGAGTTTCGTTGGGAACCATTTTTCTTTCTGTCTTTTGTTTGTGGTTTCTGAGTTTGCTGTAAATTTTTCAATTTTTTTAGGAAACCCTCTATATTTTGGCTCATTCCAACTCTCTGCTCCCAAATCCCTCCTTCACACACCTTTTCCTCTCTCAGTCTCATCGCTGCAGCCCTCTGTGTGTTCATTTCATTGCCTTCCTCATTTCTTCTCTTGCTGGCCATTCTTTGCTCTCTCCCCTCAATAAAACCCCCTCCACATAGCTCCATTCCCTTCATGCAATGCCCGCAGCTTGCAAAATAAAAAAATAAAAAACAAAAATCCCATAGCCCATATGATCTCCCTCCCAGCTCTCATTGCATTAAGCTGCTGCCATTTGCTGCATTCTTCGCATTACATTCCAAACCACGCAGTCCCTTCATCCTCTGTCGCTGTTGTCCAACATTCTCCAACTTTCCACGATCCATCCCATGCTACTTGCGTAACTCTTCATTCGCTACCAGCATACTCGCGGCTCCCTTCAACTCTCACACAACTCTTTCCTCACTGCATATCCATCTCGTCGACCTACCGCCCGAGTTCTATCTGATCCCCTTCGTCTAAGCCTGCATACTACCTTGTAGCTTGATCCCTTCCTCATCGAAGTCCTCTCATTGCCTATCTGTCGTCCACGCTGCTCTCTCTCCGCCATCAAGTTCAAACCTACCAACACCTACCCAGCATATATAAAACACTTTGAATTTTTTTATTTTTTTTAGGTTTTAGTCATTTTCGATTTTCCCTTTTAATTTTTATTTGTGTTATGATTTGATTTTTTTTTTAAGGATTTTTTTTAGTTTGATTTTATATATTTGTGTGAGTTTAGGATTTTAGTTAGTTTGATTTTGTATATTCGTGCGAGTTTAGGTTTGATGTTTTATTTTATTCTTTTTTTTTTTCTTTTTCTTTTTTTTTTAAGTTAAGTTTCATTTAGTTTGGTTCTAGTTTGATTTTTTTGTTTTGATTTCATCAAATTAAAAAAATTCTCAAAATTTATAAATAATAATCATAATAATAATAATAATATTAATAATCAAGGTTAGATTTTTTGTTACATTTGATTTTATTTGTTTTATTAAAAAATAATTAAAAAATTAGCAAATTGGATATGTTTGGTTACTTTTAAAATTGAAAATCTTTTGTTGATCATTTACTGCATTTAGTCTTAGCGTATTCACCTAAGGAATTGTCAAATTTAAAATTTTGGTGTATTTTTGTGCTGAGGCTAAAATTTGAAGGAAAAATTTGTGTGGTATTCGACATAGTTAAAAGTGCTTAGATTTTATATCTAGAGATTAACTATTTGAAGGTGGTGAAATTTTCTTGGATTTGGTTTTCTAAGCATACATATTTTAGTTCTGGGATCTAAATTGGTTAGCTTTTAAAATTTCATGGTTGATTAAGCATTTGCATCTCTTGAAATTTAATTGCTAAGTCATTGTGCTTCTATAGAAAATCTGTCGTCCTTGCTTGAATTTTTTAGATGTTTGGAAAATATTTTCAGGCAACAATTAATTATTTCCTAAGCAACAATAGTTAATCAATTACTTGGCAGGATCATTAAGGCACTGGTTTTTATCATTTAAAATCTAATTAAATCTTAAGTCTTGCTAAGTTTTAATCAAGTATTTGATTGCCTCGCTGTGTCTCCCAAACCGGCTAATTCCCAGTCGGTTCTCCTTTATCCCATAGGGTCTACCCCCCTTAGCCTGCTATAAGGAGATGACTTAAACGAAGAGATTGTGGATCAGGGTGACAACCTCCAATCTGAGCGTTGTTGGGGTGCTTAGACACTTTGTGCGACAACATAGTCCAAATGCCAAGAAAACATGACTGAATCAAGTTCTAAAGATAGTGTTCACAGGGAAAGGTAGCTGAGTAAATTCAGATCTTTTAGGCTAGATGGTGAAGTGGATTTTCAATCGGGGTCAAGGGGCAATTAAGGATCCCTCAAACCGGATAATGAGGGAAATGAAAGGGGTCAATCGAGACTAGGGAGCAATGAAGAATTCCCTACTCTGGATATCAGAAGAAAACATCAAAATGAATAATTGTTCAAACAGAGTGTACATAAACAAATTCTGTAGTAACATTCCAGTTATTTCATTCAAATTGGAAAAACATGTATGTATGTGAAATACTTAAGAAAAGAATAATTTAACAAATGAAAGATGCTTCACTGAAGTGGCCCAACACATGAATCCTGTAATGCAGTGCATTTATTACTCAATCCAATCTGCTGACTTGAAAATGTTATAATAAACCCTCGGGTTTTAGATAATATAACTATAGAAATGTTCAACAATCCACACATAATACTTCAAATTATGAAGTATTTATACAAAAAACTTATTGCAAAATATCCTAAACTGTTTTAGGAATTATTCAAGGAAAAAGAAATATCTTCATGCAAGAAGATAGATATAGATATGTAACTGGTGCAAGTTGTCCCTCTTTTATTGTTTGTTGTTTTGATCTTTTGTTGCTTTCTCTCTTTGGTTGTTGTTCTACACTGGCTGTCTCTTTACTCTACTTTTGAATTTTAAACTCTATCTTTTACCTGATAATCTTTGACTTAGTTGATCTGTTAGTCTCTGTTGTTTTACCTTGGCTGCTCTGTTTTACCTTTCATCTTTGTTATCACCTAGATTGAACCTCAGGCGGAAGGAAGGCAATGCTAGGGTAAGCACAAACCACTCTTAACCAAGTATCTAGCCCTACTAGGCCAGGAGAGGGCTCTCTCCTTAAGGACCTCAACCAAGATGACTGGATCAGGAAACAGATTTTAGGCTAGGTATAGTAGCACAAAGTTTTGATTGGATTTTGAAGGGTTTTTGATGGATCAGGAGGAGTTGGACAATTTAGGGCTAGGGAATTAGGTCAAAATTGCAAGGTGTTCAATGGGGCAAGGTAGGCATAAGTTTTAACACTCTAGGGCTTGATGGGTGAGGTGTTTAAGACTGGTGAGAGGCTAGGAAGAGCATGTGATTATCATGGATCCTTCTCAAACTGTAGAAAACATATTACTGGTGAATATTTTCCCAAAGCAGAGCAGTGATGTAATGAATTCTGCCTATCAACTTGAAAGCATTCACTTAAAAGCAATGAAATGATTAATGAAATACAAAAAACATACTAACATATGATCACAAGAGAAGAAATTGTACTAAAACTCCATACCACATGGATTCTGTTATCACTCAGGTTGTTCCCTTTGACTCCCAAGGGAATACGGCTGAGGTAACCACAAACCAGTCTTTGGACTGCAGGTCCTAGCCTACCAACAACCAGAGAGGGCTCTCTCTTCAGGATTTTAACTTTGTTTAAGGGGTGATTTTAGGCTAGATATGAGGTACATGGGTTTGATTTGATTTTTTGATTGATGGGTTGGTTGATCTTATTCAAACTGAGTTGACATGCAAAGAGTAAGAGGTTCAAACCATTGGGCATGGAGTCATGACTGTGAACTGAGGGGTGTTTTTCTCTGGTAGAAGAGGGGAATATGGAGCAGGATAGCCACACATGGCACAATGATTTTTTGCTGGAACAAGAGTGAAATGGAAGTTAGGGAATGAGAGGCAATTAAGGATCTCTCATCCTGCCAAAGAGGGAAAGTGGATGAGTGATATCTGGGAGCAATGAAGAATTCCCAGACAACATTCATATGTGAAAGGAACAACTTAAACAGGCACAATTAAGAATGCATATTCATCACTGTTTTAGAGGAAAACATGGAAAGTTGCAAGAATTGAGCACAGAGGGCATGAAAACGAATTCTGGTCTATTCCTTTTTCCTGCAACTTAGATTATGATATATATTTGATACAGCTATGTATAAACTGATAAACAAAGGGAGGGACAACTTATTGAACCATGAGCAAGCACGAGAATTCCATACCAATTTCTTCAGCCATTGAAAGCACAACCAGCCAATTCAGATGCATGTATTCCAAAAATATTTGATTACAGAAGTTCTTAAATATTTACAGTGCAGCTCTCAGAATGAGAGATCAACCAAACAACCCACCAACCCTTATTACATTGTTTAGGGTTGTATTTATAGGAAAAATACCTACAACAAAGATCTGCTAGAAGATCTTTTTCAGGAAATAAATGCAGTTAACCTAACTTGTCTTATAAGTAATGAAAATATGTATCTAATGTTGCGATGGGGGCAACTGTTTCAAAATGTGGCTATCTGTCATCCTCTGGTAGCGCTGCTTGTCCAATCTGCAATTGCTGCGCCTTTCACTTCTCACCTGCACCTCTTAGTCGGTTCTACTGCTCTTAGGTGACTGTGATTCCCATTTAATTTGTTATGATTCGGTTTTAATGGCCTGTGACTCTGTCCTGGTATGCATGACTTGGTTTGGATGGTCTTTAATGCTTTCCCGACTCTGATATGGTTGATCTGATACTCTCTGCCGCTTCACTGATACTCTTTGATTGAATCGGGGCTTCTTCCTCTCTTTGATGTGGTACAAACTGTTAAATCGCCCCTTTTCTGCCCTTTCGTGGAAAAAACAGTCTCTGAGGAAAAAGATTCCCCATTTTGGCCTATTTCTCGTAACGATGCACGATTAGCGCTAAGCGCTAATCGCGCATCGAAAGCTGCCTCAGAATTTGATTCTGGGCCTCCGAAGCCTCGATTTCACTCTTGCGCGTTTTCCTTTTGGCGGATGACATCAGCGGTACGGTGGATGATGTCAGCGGTACGACAAATGATGTCAGCAGTGGGACCCAGTACGGATGATGACGTCAGCAGGGTGACGTGGCAGGGTGACGCAGCAGGGCGCAGCACAGTGTCCGGTGAGGTGGCGGCATCGTCATGCGGAAAAGTGGAAACAGGGGAGGGCGGTAAGTGGTTTGCGTCGAACTTCTTTTGGTACGGGGGCGGTATTTGTCAGGGATGGCCAGACACAATGAAAAGCCGCCAAGTGTCCCGGTGTACGACGGTGAAACCGTCGACCATCGGGCACTATTGTGCCATCACGTAAGGGCGCCCGATATGCACGAGGGCCGTCGGATATGGGAGAGACGATCCAACAGTGGACAGGAGGGTAAGATGAGCGGGCTTTAAACAAAGAGCGCATGCGATAAACGTTTGATTATTCGTGGGCAGTGAGTGGGTTTTAGACTTTAGGTTTTACGGGTTAAATACGCGCTAAGGGTCATGGTTATTCATTGACCAAATATCAATGAAATGCAAAGGTTATGCATGCGCGGGGTGTGATGTGGTTTGGTGTGCGGGGAAGGGGTTTAGCATGGTTATTTGTTTAACCAGAGGTTAAACAAATCCCAGGGGAAATGAATGAGGAAGGGCTAATATTAAGGCCCCAAATGGACCTAGTATTTCCCGGACTTTTCTTATTAGGCTATAGTTGCCATAGGGTGGGATATTTAATATTTTTTTGGGTTTTTTATATAGTTTTTTGTAGAATAGGGATGGGAAAGTAGTGAGGGAGCTATATAGTAGAATTAGGAGTTAATATGACTTGGTGGAGTGGAAATGTAAGGGGAATGATGGAATTGTGCAAAGATTATTTTTACACAAGAAATGTGGCTTCTTTTCACTAAGCCAATTCAGATGTCAACTTGGTTTTTAAGCAAAAAATGGAATGAAAAAAATGGACTCTTGGGCAGATCCCAAGGTCCTTGAGGGGATGCTAGTGAATGAGTTTGGGAAATAAGAAGAGAGGGGAGTTAGAGATGCCTTTCCTGATCTGATCAACATGAGAAAGTGCCACCAAACTGTGACCTGGATAGATATGACACTTGAAAATATGAAATGGATCACATAGCTTGATTTCTGCAACCACTAAACTACTTACCCAGCCTACTTTACCTAGCATTTTTTCTTCTTTTGGTTTGGGTGCATTTGAACTAGCAAACCCAATTTTTCAACTTTTTCCTTTATTTATTGTCCTCCTACCTATATCTACACTTATTCCATCCAGGGGTTCAGATTAAGCTGTTGAGCACCCTTGCGTCTCTACCTATCTAAGAATCTACCCAGATTAAGCTGTTTGGACAGAATGATTCTCTATTTTCTACAACAGGAAATTTAAACCTAGGGAGACCAAGATTAAGCTGTTTTGATCTCCCTTAATTGAAAATTCTTCAAAAATGGAATAATTCCTCAAAATTTGGAATACAGCAGAGGCATTTAGGCTAGCAGACCCTCATGGACACTTTCTTCGGCCTGAGTATCAAATATGGAACATTGCAGCTTGCAGAGCATGACATATTTAGCATGTAAAATGTCAATCATGAAAAATGAATACCTGCTATGACCAGGAGGCTAACAGTGGCTCCACTTGGGGATGGCCTTTCCTTGCGAAAGGCCAAGAATAGTAGGTCAGAATGCCTTGATATTCACTTGTTTGATGTACTCTGAAAACTATCCTTTGCTGGTTGCTTTATTTATGAACATGACAGTAGACCTTGAAGAGCTTATGGCCTTCACTTCAGGCTTCAACTGCAGCAAGCTTGCTCTCTAAACAAAAACTGAAATCCTACCTACCTACTCTAACCAGCACTTACTTTGCTGTTAGGTGAGATGAAATAACCAGTGCAGCCATTCAAGCATTATAAACATGAACGAGCTTTGCTGCTTGTGCTTGCTGGCGGAGAAAACTGAGATCTTGAAATCTGATATGGCTTTGCTAATCTTTGAGAAGATCAGGAAACTGCTGACCTTCTTTGCTGAAACAAGAAATTGTACAAAAGGGTCCTGCAACATATATACATTATTGTCGAACTAAATTGAAGAACTGTACAAAGGTCTGAGATCACTATCATGCCTTGGAATAGGGATATCATCCACACTCTGATACTAAGGCACACAGCCTGCTAGTGGAGAAGAAGACCTCTCTACTTCATCATACCCCCTGTCAGCACATGCATCATATACCACCTGAATGGATATTTGCACTTTATTACAAGCAGGCTCATATGGCCTTTGACTGATCTGCACAGGCTGCTCCTTTTCTTCTTTGAAAACCTTAGATGGCTGAACATAAAGAGGTAGGGGATCCACTTGGATGACTTGATCATATGCTGCTGCTTCTAAGTCTTCTTCCATCTGATACTTGATGGCTCTTTGGGGCTGCAAAGCTAGAGGCAATATATTTTGAACATTGTTTGGGCTTCCTCCAGATGATCCATATCAACACTTGCTGATATTTTCTTATTAATTGTATGATAGTTTTCCTTAATAAATTGAAAAGATTCGATACAAAATGGTAAAGTTCCTTCACCGAAATCAAAATTTTCTGCGCTTTCCTCCTTTAGTACATAGCTGATATTGGCAGGCTGATCATTGTATTCAAGCTGTTGATCCTGAATTTTGCTTTTTGCCAAACTAGGTTCTGATTTCTCTGTAAAGCTGATTTGGTCATTAGGCTCATCATCATCATCATACTCATCATATTTTGGCAAGCAATTGAAAGAAGAGAAGATGTTATGTTCATATAGTATATCAGGAGA
Organism: Pinus taeda; assembly: GCA_000404065.3. NCBI lineage: Eukaryota > Viridiplantae > Streptophyta > Pinopsida > Pinales > Pinaceae > Pinus > Pinus taeda. The sequence goes on along the minus strand of APFE031675585.1, from coordinate 126,288 downwards.
TTGCTCCATCATGTATGGTTGTACGAATATGTCATCTGTTTTGTGGTAGGTTTTTTCATGAATGTCATTACTTTCCTGTTGCAAAACAGATGAGTTCAGATGTTTTAAACTTTCCACTTTCATTGTGATCATTTCCTCTGACCTTTGTAACCAACCATGAAGTCTTTCTTCTTGCTCTGCTTTGTAGTTTTCCTCCCTGAGTTTCAGATTTGCCTCTATGTCCACTGCCATGTCCTGCATTTGTTCCATAGTAGGGGGACTCCTTTCTCTTACACGGGATTCTATTTCTGGGTCAAAAGCTCTTGGATAATGCACTAGACCTAGATCAGGGGGAGGTCTAATATTCAAAGGCAGAGCATGATAAACTTGATTGAATCGATCATGAAATTGTTGAACAGATTCACTTGGGTTTCTTTTTAACTGATTATATTCTTCAATGAGCAAGAGGAAATTAAGTTTGATCATCCATCTATCAAGGAAGAGCTTGGATAACTGTTGAATATTCGAGATGCTAGCCTCGGGCAAGGCTTTAAACCAAGTCCTAACTTTGCTTTGCAAGGAAAGGGCAAACAGCCTGATACTAACATCCTCCTCCTCTACTTCGAATATATTAAGATAATCTTCAAAGGCTTGGATATACTTTTGGGCAGTAATACCATTCTCTCCATCAAATCTTGGGAGATAATCAGGATGATTTTTGGGCAGAGGATTAAGCATAGTAGGAAACACAAGAGGCTTATACCTGTCAGGAACTTTACGGGGCATGGGAGTATGTACAGGAGTTGGCTGAATGGGCTCAATATGAACAAGGATAGCATGATTGGCTTTGATATTTGTTTCCTCCTTAGCTGTATGATGATTCTCAATAGCTTTTAAAGGCTACTGTTGTAATGTGCAAGGAGGCCTTTCAACGATATTTTCAAAGGGCAAGTCATGAAAATCTAATTTAAAATCGTTTTTAAAATACAATATACATAGCAAAATTTTGTGGAAGAGAAAGAACATGACCTGTTGGATAGTAGTCCAGGTCAACAGCCTGATTTGCTCATATATTTCTCTGGGGTTCATTTCTCCAGTGGAGTCTTCATTATGGGGATTATGTGGAGTCGCCAGGTGGATAAGTAAATGAAATTTGAAGGGCCTGATCTCTGTCCACCACACAGATCAGGACTTGATATGAAACAAGAAGCAAAGTATTTTTTTGATTTTTTTGATTTTTTGTGATTTTTTCAAAATAAGTTTAAGAATTATTGGGAAGGCAAACTAATCAAAAATGGGGATTTACAGTAATAAACAGATAATTTTCCCCAATGGAGTCGCCATTATGTTATCACTCATGTTGTTCCCTTTGACTCCCAAGGGAATACGGCCGAGGTAACCACAAACCAGTCTTTGGACTACAGGTCCTAGCCTACCAACAGTCAGAGAGGACTCTCTCTTCAGGATTTTAACTTTGTTTAAGGGGTGATTTTAGGCTAGAGATGAGGTACATGGGTTTGATTTGATTTTTTGATTGATGGGGTGGTTGATCTTATTCAAACTGAGTTGACATGCAAAGAGTAAGAGGTTCAAACCATTGGGCATGGAGTCATGACTGTGAACTGAGGGGTGTTTTTCTCTGGTAGAAGAGGGGAATATGGAGCAGGATAGCCACACATGGCACAATGATTTTTTGCTGGAACAAGAGTGAAATGGAAGTTAGGGAATGAGAGGCAATTAAGGATCTCTCATCCAGCCAAAGAGGGAAAGTGGATGAGTGATATCTGGGAGCAATGAAGAATTCCCAGACAACATTCATATGTGAAAGGAACAGCTTAAACAGGCGCAATTAAGAATGCATATTCATCAATGTTTCAGAGGAAAACATGGAAAGTTGCAAGAATTTAGCACAGAGGGCATGAAAACGAATTCTGGTCTATTCCTTTTTCCTGCAACTTAGATTATGATATATATTTGATACAGCTATCTATAAACTAATAAACAAAGGGAGGGACAACTTATTGAACCATGAGCAAGCACGAGAATTCCATACCAATTTCTTCAGCCGTTGAAAGCACAACCAGCCAGTTCAGATGCATGTATTCCAACAATCTTTGATTACAGAAGTTCTTAAATATTTACATTGCAGCTCTCAAAATGAGAGATCAACCAAACAACCCACCAACCCTTATTACATTGTTTAGGGTTGTATTTATAGGCAAAATATCTACAACAAAGATTTGCTAGAAGATCTTTTTCAGGAAATAAATGCAATTAACCTAAATTGTCTTATAAGTAATGAAAATATGTATCTAATGTTGCGATGGGGGCAGCTGTTTCAAAATGTGGCTATCTATCGTCCTCTGGTAGCTCTGCTTGTCCAATTTGCAATTTCTGCGCCTTTCACTTCTCACCTACACCTCTTAGTCGGTTCTGCTGCTCTTAGGTGACTGTGATTCCCATTTAATTTGTTATGATTCGGTTTTAATGGCCTGTGACTCTGTCCTGGTATGGATTGACTTGGTTTGGATGGTCTTTAATGCTTTCCCGGCTCTGATATGGTTGATCTGATACTCTCTGCCGCTTCACTGATACTCTTTGATTGAATCGGGGCTTCTTCCTCTCTCTGATGTGGTACAAACTGTTAAATCGCCCCTTTTCTGCCCTTTCGCGGCAAAAACAGTCACTGAGGAAAAAGATTCCCCATTTTGGCCTATTTTCCGGGCCTCCGAAGCCTCGATTTCGCTCTTGCGCTTTTTCCTTTCGGCAGATGATGTCAATGGAACGACGGATGACGTCAGCAGTGGGACCCAGTACGGATGATGACGTCAGCAGGGTGACATGACAGGGTGACGCAGCAAGGTGACACAGCAGGGTGCAGCACAGTGGCTGGTGAGGTGGTGGCATTGTCATGCGGCGAAGTGGCAATAGGGGAGGGTGGTAAGCGGTTTGCGTCGGACCGCTTTTGGTACGGGGGCGGTATCTGTCAGGGGCGGCCTGACGCAATGAAAAGCTGCCAAGTGTACCAGTGTACGATGGTGAAATCGTCGACCATCGGGCACTATTGTGCCGTCACGTAAGGGCGCCCGATATGCACGAGGGCCGTCGGATCTGGGAGAGACGATCTGACGGTGGACGAGAGGGTAAGATGAGAGGGCTTTAAACAAAGAGCGCGCGCGATAAACGTTTGATTATTTGCGGCGGTGGGTGGGTTTTAGACTTTAGGTTTTACGGGTTAAATGCGCGCTCGGGGTCATGGTTATTCATTGACCAAATATCAATGAAATGCAAAGGTTATGCATGCGCGAGGTGTGATGTGGTTTGGTGTGCAGGGAAGGGGTTTAGCATGGTTATTTGTTTAACCAGAGGTTAAACAAACCCCAGGGGAAATGAACGCGGAAGGGCTAATACTAAGGCCCCAAATGGACCTAGTACTTCCCGGACTTTTGTTATTAGGCTATAGTTGCCATAGGGTGGGATATTTAATATTTTTTTGGGTTTTTTATATAGTTTTTTGTAGAATAGGGATGGGAAAGTAGTGAGGGAGTTATATAGTAGAATTAGGAGTTAATATGACTTGGTGGAGTGGAAATGTAAGGGGAATGATGGAATTGTGCAAAGATTATTTTTACACAAGAAATGTGGCTTCTTTTCACTAAGCCAATTCAGATGTCAACTTGGCTTTTAAGCAAAAAATGGAATGAAAAAAATGGACTCTTGGGCAGATCCCAAGGTCCTTGAGGGGAAGTTAGTGAATGAGTTTGGGAAATAAGAAGAGAGGGGAGTTAGAGATGCCTTGCCTGATTTGATCAACATGAGAAAGTGCCACCAAACTGTGACCTGGATAGATATGACACTTGAAAATATGAAATGGATCACATAGCTTGATTTCTGCAACCACTAAACTACTTACCCAACCTACTTTACCTAGCATTTTTTCTTCTTTTGGTTTGGGTGCATTTGAACTAGCAAACCCAATTTTTCAACTTTTTCCTTTATTTACTGTCCTCCTACCTATATCTACACTTATTCCATCCAGGGGCTCAGATTAAGCTGTTGAGCACCCTTGCTTCTCTACCTATCTAAGAATCTGCCCATATTAAGCTGTTTGGACAGAATGATTCTCTATTTTCTACAACAGGAAATTTAAACCTAGGGAGACCAAGATTAAGCATTTGGATCTCCCTTAACTGAAAATTCTTCAAAAATGGAATAATTCCTCAAAATTTGGAATACAACAGAGGCATTTAGGCTGGCAGACCCTCATGGACACTTTCTTTGGCCTGAGTATCAAATATGGAACATTGCATCCTGCAGAGCATGACATATTTAGCATGTAAAATGTCAATAATGAAAAATTAATACCTGCTATGAGCAGGAGGCTAACAGATTCCATACAAATAGTTGCAATTCTTATTAATCTCCTACTAAACTGCTACAAAATGATATATAATAAGGGTCTGAGCATCCAGCTGAGTCCAACCCTTTATAATGAGAAAGAAGAAGAAGATATAGGCATTGTTTCAACCTCCTCCAATCCTCAGGGGTTGAATCCCTAAGATGAGGAGCTAATCTAACCAACACTGAACAAGAAACAGCAATATAGGCATCTTAACAACTTGCCTCTAAAAGTGAAAAACTGATTCATTTGAGCTCAAATTGGCTTTTAATGCAATGAATCTATCCTCTACTATTAATTATCTATCATGTTTGCAAGCCAAGTCATCATTTACATTATTAAAACATCCTCCATGGGAGAAAATCCACGAACATAGTAAAAACATAGAAAATTAGCCACCCTGTGCAAAATTTGCACTACGCGCAGTGCCACTGGCCCAACATGCAACACCACTTTACGGTCCCTTTTGGAGGTCTATCTGGCTTCCAAATTGAGCTCATGATAGCTCATTGGAAAGATATTCAAGTCTAAGTTCCAAAACACCAAGAATTTATTCATTTGAAGCTCAGTTGACCCCTCAAAAGTTGATTCTCCCAAGACTACTTCTGTGTGTCCAAAAAGTGGCAGAAAGGTCATTTTTAGTGTGTTTTTTTAACCTTTTGGTGGACCAGTTCTGCCCCAAAAACTTAGAAAATCCATAGGGTGCATTTACTCATCTCTTTGAATCCAAAAATGCAAGCCATTTTTGCATTGGGTTCCCCTAGGAAAAGCGCAACGCTAGTGGCGCTGCGCGTTGAGGCAGATTTTCTGTGTGTGCAATTTCCAAAATTTGCAAAAAGAAAAATCTCCTCCAAACCTGACCAAAATTGGTGAGCAGCACCACCATCAAGCATCTTGATGAGCCAAGGAAGCTTCAGCAAGCAATCTAAGTCTATCCTCCTCTTTTTTGCCCTTTAAAGCCCGCCTTAGCCTAGCTTTCATCTTTTTGACCCTCATGTTGCAAATTTTGTTCCAGGTCCTGTAATGGTAGGCCATGTGCCTGATCATCTCATTATCCCTATTGGCCATTTGCAACAGATTCTCTACGTGCAAATTGACCCTCTCAAACCAAGTCTCTCTATCATCCTCAATTTCCTTCTCAATAGGAGACAAAGTCACCTGTGCCTCCTAGTCACTTTGTCGTTTCACCTTGAGAAGTTCCAGCACCATGAGGACCTGCTTGTCACTCAACTAATTGTTCTCCTATTCCAAATATGTGATGGCATACTTGGCCCTCTCCAAACTTTCCATCAATTCTTGGACTTGAGCTTCCCTTTCTTGTAAGATGATGTCCTTTATTGTTTCTTCATCCTAAGCCTCTAAGTCAATTATTTCCATGCCATGATGAGTATAACATTGCTCCGGCTCATCATGCTCTATCAAATCAAAGTCCCTCTCTTCCTCCTCATCATGAAAACTTTCCTCCCACATATTTTCCTTCCCCTTGTGCAGCTGCTGCACCTATACTTGCTGTGTTGATGAAGAAGGCAAAGCCCCTTCCCTATCTTGTGGAGTAAGCATTTACCTATGGGTTGATGAAGAAGGAAAGGTCCCTTCCACCTCCTATGGAGCAAACACTCACGTATTAGCTACGAACAATCTCCTTGTTCCCCTCTGATATGTCATGTAAGTCCCGGGCACCTCAGTAGCTCTAGTCTCTTTGGCCTCCTCATTTGTTTTCACTTGAGCACTACTAGAAGGTCCCCCTGATTATTGAGACACTGGTGGAGGAATTTGAGGACCCCCGAAGATGTCATGAGCAATAAATGTCTCCCAAGAGATGTTGAGGAGGCTAATATGATGAAGCATAATCATCTTGATCAGGGAATAATGATAGAGACTGCTCATCTGCTGAGGGTATGGATTTTTTTGCACAAAATGGGTCATCTTATCAATATTCCTGAAACAATAAATAAGGGTGGTTTAACATCCTCACCCTAGTAAAATTCATGAGAAGCCTGATGTGATAGGTGTATAGCCTAGAAAATCTACCCTCAGAAGTGAAATATTTCATGATGATTTTCAACATGGGGGCATACTTGTCCTCAAGGAATCTGAAAGGAAAAATTATTTTCACCTCATTTCTATATCTGGGTTTGATGTAAGGCTCATAATAGTGTTCATCCAGGTCTTGTGCCTTGTACCACTTCTCCCCTACATTCGGGATCCTGGTTGCATCCGCAATAATGGAAGGTGAAACTGTAAATTTCACCCCAGCAAGAGTCACCTTGTTGTCTTGAAGATGGGCTACAAAAAGTCTAGTGAGCTCAGGGTGGTGTTGAACTCTCTCTACCTACTCACAGAACTCATAGCACCCTAGATGTCTGAAACAAGTGATAGCTAAAGAGAGGCCTACAATTCTCTAAGGTTTGATGGCTCCTCCCTAATAATTCTGCCTCCCTTGTATGGTTTTCTCTGATGTCGAGGTTTATTTGTCGAATTGTCAGTGGTTTTGTTTTCCTCCTCCTCATAGTCTCGGTCTTCTCTATCCATGTTTGCAAGGTTTGAGGCTGTACACTCCACGAAAAGGGATAAATGGAATGAGCAAGAGTGATTTAGGAGTGAGGGGATGGGAGATGACCTTATGAGGTGTTTTGTTAGACTAGAATATGAAGGGAAGGATAATTATGAAAGTGAGGGAGAGGGGTTTGGGCCCTTTTTGAAATATAAGCTTGTGGGATAAAGGATAAGGGGGTATAGATGTTATGAAGTGATGTATGGAAGGGGTTTAGGGTTTAGTGATAAGTGGTGGGAAAAATAGAGGGGATTAGGGTTTCTAGAACGTAATGGAGAGAGAAACTAGGGTTTCACATTTGGCATGGTAGATTCCTTCAAACTCTGCAATAGCAACTTTAATGATGAGGTAGAGGAAGTGCACTTACTCGTTTGAGAGGTGAGAGGGTGCCTTGGGAAGTTTTGATGAAGTTTGAGGCCTTTCTGGTCCTTATGCTCAACGCGCAGCGCCAACTCATAGACGCGCATCGCCACCTCTCAATGTGCAATGCAATGTAAATTTACACTATGGAAACCTCTAGACATGCAATGCCAGGCCTAGACGCACAGTGCCAACCTCTCAACACGCAACACCAATTCTCCTACCTAAAACGTGTAGTGCCAAACTATAGAAGCACAACACCACTTCACCACCACTCCAGACGCGCAACGCCAACCTCCAGAAGCGCAATGCCACTTCTCCTTTACCCAAAACTCACTCAACTTTTCCTCTTTTCCTCACTTTTTGACTCCTTGCTTGCCAAATGAGAATGATGAACTTGAAAATGAAATGTGAGACCTTATATAGGAGTAGATTTTGATTTTTCACTTGAAAACCCCACTTTCTAATGTTTCTTGACCTTTTTCAAAACTCTGCTTTTAATGCCTTTTCTTCTTTGTTTCTTTTCAGGTGGATAATGCTCAACTTGAACTGATTTTTGCAGTGTTTCTTTGTCTTGCAACGAGGAGAGATGATTTGGTGTAGTCGGGATCATTTATTACATAAAGTGACTTACAATTACATAAGAAATACAAATTAACTCAAAATACTCTGTTTTCACCTCAAAACCATGTTTTTGAGGTGAAAATTACATTAGTTTAAAAGATAATTAAAGTGGCTATGACTTACTAACCATCATGCTTGACTTATTTATCATCCTCATACCCTTGCTTCCCTTTATTTACACTTTTAAATCATGCTCTTGACCTTGGAAATGAAACCCCAAGACCTAATGAAACATGCCCTATGACATAATGAAAGCATGATTACAAATTGACCATGAAACCATAACTGAAGACAACCTGAAGAAGGGTAAGCAAGTATACTCTATGAGGGAGAAATTAGATTTTCTAAAGAGAAGACAACCATCAGTGGATCAATTTGACATGACCTAATGAAATGATGTAAGAATTTTCAGTATGAGCCTCCTAAAATGAAAATGCAAAGAGAAAATTTGATCCCTGATGGAAGTATGCAGATACTTACACTAACATTGGCCTTATTGGGGATGGCAGCTCCTTGGAGGTGTCAAGAACACCAAAGTCCAAGTGCCTCATCCATTGGGCAATACGGTAAAAAAAAAAAAAATGAAAAATGACTCAATACAAACTGAAAATTGACTCACAACCGACTCTAAACTTGACTATAAACTAAATCAACCAAACTTGACACAAATCATTCAAACTTTATAGCCTTACTTTAGGCCCTAAGCTCAGATGACAGTGTACTTGAAACCTTGTAAGGAAAAACAAACTGGTATATACAATGAAGGCGAAGTAACTTCAGGGAACCACCTCAAAAGTGGTAGTGTTTCAGGAGCCTACCATTCACTAGCCCTCCTGAGCATTCCTGACCATCCATTTCCTTTAACAAAAATGAATGTCCTCGATAAGCTAAGATTTTATACGGTCCTTTCCATAAATTGTCAAACTTACCATGATTTCCCTTTTCCTCATTCCGTGCATCCCACCGTAGCACTACATCTTCGAGCTGAAACTTTTCTGCTTTGGTTTTGCGGTCATAAATTTTCTTTATCTTCTCTTGCAACCGGAAAGTGTTTTGGGAAACCTCTTCCCTTATTTTCTTAAGGTGAATCATTTGATTAATTCTGCGTTGAATATCATCCTCTTTGCTGCCAGTTTTCTGTAATAATCTCATGACCAGGACTGCAAGTGATGTAGGAAATACTATATCAGTACCATAAACCAACTCAAAAAGTGACATACCTATTGATTTCTTACTGCTTACTCTGTTGGCCCACAAGGCATTAACAAGCTTTCGATTCCAGTTCTTCTTATTTTCCTCCAACATTTTCTTGATAGTGTTCACCAAGGATTTATTTGATGACAACCAATCCATTGCCCTGCAAGTAGTATGTCGTGGAATGACCCAATGTAATATTGTACTTGTTGCAAAACTCAACCATCCTCTTGGACTTAAATGTTGCTGCATTATCTGTTATAATCTTGTGAGGGCAACCAAAACAAGACAAGATATTAGATTTTAAAAATTGGATAATTACCGTGTCTGTGGCTTGCCTTGTCGGAATGGCCTAAATCCACTTGGTGAAGTAATCGGTAGCTGTTAAAATCCATCTGTGTTGTGTTGATGATGTGGGATGGATTTATCCTATGAAATCAAGTCCCCACTACTGGAAAGGTGCACTTATTTCAACTGGCTTCAAAGGAAGAGGAAGAAACTTCCTTTTTCCTTGAAAAACTTGGCGTTCATGGTAGCCCATAATTGTCTTGTATAATTATGAAAATAAAGTTGGCCAATAATATCCTGCTCTCAACACTTTGTTAGCTATTGTTTTCCAAAACAAATGACCACCACAATCACCTCTATGAAAATCATTCATTACCTGCTAAGCTTCGTCTTCGACCAAACAATTAAGAAGAATTTCTCCTGGATCTTTCCAATAGAGAGCACTATTTAAAATGCAGAATTTTGCATACTTTAGTTTTAGTGATCTACCTTTACTTCTTGACATTCTAGGAGGTGGTGAAAGATGTTGAAGAACATAAACTATATTAGAATACTAAGGTGATTTGAGAAACATTTCTGATACTTGAATGAGTGAGCCACGATCTTCGTCATCTGACATTGTTGCAATGACATTTATGTCTAGAGAATGCAAATTTGATTCAGCCATCATTTTTTCCAAGCCTTGTCCTTTGATCAGTTTGGTAGGCTTAATCTCAAGATCATACTCCAACATTGTTGCTATCCACTTACCTCTTCTCCCCTCCGGATCAGTTTGCATGAGAACATCCTTGACGGCTGCATTAGGAACATATGCTATAGTATGTGAATGCAAAATGTATACTCTGAAATCCTTCAATGCTTTTATAAGAGCCAACGCTTATTTTTCAATGATATTGTAATGCAAGGCAGCATCTCGAATAGTCCTACTGAAAAAAGCAATGGGTTGCTCCACCTGATCCCTCTTTTGCATCAACACCGCAACCATGGTGTGCTCAGATGCAAATGAAAATATATTAAAATCATGAGTATAATCAGGACTGATCAAGACTGGGGCTGTGGTCAAAGCAAACTTTACCAAGTTGAACGATTTCATGGCATCCTCAGTCCATTTCACAATGCTTTCCTTTTTCAAAATATTAGTTATTTCACATAAATTCTCAGCCAAATTTGGTATAAATATGCGTAAGAAATTCATCTTACCATTGAAAGCTTGAATCTCCTTTTTGTTGCATAGAAAGTCTATATGCTAGATTGCCTCCACCCTTGAAGAATCAATGTGCATACTATATTTAGAAATTATATGACCAAGGAGCTTACCCTCGTCCATGACAAAAAGACTCTTTTTCGAGTTTAGAGAAACCCCGAACTTCCTACATTTCTGAAAGACAATCCTTAAGTGGTGTAAATGCACATCATCAGAACCAGAAAATATTGTCAAATCATTTAAATAAACTACCAAGAAAATACCCTTCTCATTAGCAAAAGCTATGTCCATCGCCCGCTGAAAAGTAGCTTCGACATTCTTCAAGCCAAATGGCATTTTGGCATACTGAAAATTTCCCCATGGTGTTGTGAAGGCAGTTTTGTCTTGGTCTCTTTCATGCACCAAGATCTGATTATAGCCTGAGTAGCCATCTAGTAGTGACATCTATGATGCTCCAACTACTCTTTGTAGAATATGGTCCATCTTAGGAAGAGGGTAATTATCCTTTAAGAACACTTTGTTGAGGTTCTGGAAATCCATGCACGACCTTATTTCTCTGGTCTTCTTTCGTACGAGGACCAAATTTGAAATCCAATCAGAAAATCTAATTGGAACAATGATGCTAGCTTTCGACAATCTATTTACCTCTTTCTCGATGGATGGCAGTAGATTTGGATTGATTTTTCTCAACCTTTGTCGAAAAGGTTTTTTATCCAACTTGATAGGAATAGTATGTTGAATGATATTCTTGTCATAAACTTTCAAATTTTAATAATCCTTTGCAAAAACATTAGAAAATTCAAAAAGTAATCTAACATACTTAGCCTTTACTTCGAGAGACAATGTTTTTGATAACTTTACAAGCTTGGGTTGGTCAGCTGTTCCAAGATTTAAATCTTCAACTCCTTTGTCTGTAGGAACCAAGGTCAGTTTTCTTGCCACATCATCCTGATCAAAAAGCTCCTCTAAAGGTATGAGACCTCCAGGAATAATATTATCCTTCAGCTATAAAACCTCCATCTAATTTACCTCAATATCTTGTTCATCGGAAACACAAACATCATCAATGAAATCATTCTTAAACTTTCCTTCATTATGCAAAAGGGTATTAATTTTATTGTCATCCCAAAAAACTTTCCAATACCTCAAATTATTAGGAATAACACGCCTATGTTTGACATGAATTTCAAATTTGTTGCTAGAATTCACTAGAATCTTCAAATTGCTGGCTGCAGTGGTGAGCGAATCTGCAATGATGTTTTGAGTCCAGGGTACTGCTATCAAGGTATATTCATGAAACATCCTCAAAATACCTAGAAGTGCATTTTTTAGGCTCTCATCCGCAGATGTTTTGCTTGATATTCTCCTTTTACTTGTTTAATCACTAGCTTTGAATCACCATAAACAAAAATCCTTTTCGCATCCAGTTTCTTTAAAATTTTAAGACCTATAATCAAAGACTCATACTCTGCTTCACTATTAGAGCAATCAAAAGATAACTTGTAGGAACATACTCTAACATTACTTGGGACTTTGGTAGGCTAGAAAGCAGGGCTTCAAATCCAAATTCCAATACCAGCATCGTCCTTACCCACAGCGCCATCGAAGTCCATGCTCCAAAGGCCAGCTTCATCTCTAGATGCTGGAATTCTATTTCTTTCTCAACCTTACCTTTGCTGATTATTTCGTTTTTTTGCTCTTTACTAACCTTTTTTTTCTATGTAGGCTGCTCAAAAGAAATTGTTATTTTTTCTTTTTCTTGATTAAGAAGTGATATAAAATCCTCAAAAATGTTTGTTACATCATATACTTCTACAAGCTGAATATCTACATCATTCAATCCACTATCAGAGTACAAAATAAAGGACTCTAAATCAATATGTACAACATTTATCGGATGATTCATAGGCTTCTCTTTACTAGTGATCATATACTTCATTTTCTTTTCCTGGTACAACTTCCTCAATTGACTGAAAACAGGGATGGTAGCATAAGAGAAGTCAAGTTGTAAAGTCCCTTTGAGTTTAGCACCCCACGATCTAGATAAGAGCATACCAAATCGAGGTGGTATATCAGCAACTACCACATCCATCAAGACATTTTTGGCTAGGATTTGATCTAAAGAAACCACCAAATCTTTGGAGACAAATGCAACGAACTCTACCAGAGTCAAAGGAGTACAAATCATGATATTTTCGAGTGATATCCAGACCCAACTTTTCCATAATGGATTTGGGCATAAAATTGTGGGAAGCTCCGGAATCTAACATAGCATTATGGAGAATATACTCATGTAGTCTAAGACTCAGATAAAAGGGAGGGACTTCACTATCTTCACGCTAACCTTCTATGGTTGGACCAAAAATGAGTTCAGGATGATCATCCTCAACATTCACCATGTCTGACAAAGGATCTATTTGCAATATTCTAGATACATGGTGTTTATAATTTTTATTCTTAACAAGCTCAGTTAAAGGAATGGACACTTTTAATTTAGAAATTTCACTTTCAAAATTAAAGGATGAAACTTTATCTACCTCTTTGACACCAATGTCCTTCTTATCCATTTTCTCTTTCATTGCACTATCTTTTTGTTGATTCTTCTTCTTGTTTGTACTGATACTTGTTGATGGTACCTTGTTGGGATTCGGATCAGCAAGCTCTTTCCCTTTCTTCTGAGTGTTTGAGAATCATTCTTTGATTGCACATCCTTTATTTTCTGAATGGGATTGATCGATACATCTCTGCTCCTTAAAGAGTATTTCCTTTGCTGTGCAGTCAAAGCATTCATATAACCACGCTGATAATCATCAGATTCAGCCTCCAAAACCACATCATTTGCTAAGATGTAATCCTCATCCCTTTGAATGTCTGAAACTTCTACATATTCTTCATCTTCGGTCAAAAATATAGGCATACCATCAGTAGTGAAAAAATGATTTGTTTCAATTATCGGATCTTCCTCATCTTCTTCTTCCATTCCTTGAACATAATTTTGCTGTAAGAGAGTTCTGATCTGATGTTGTTGCGCTGGTTTCTATGGTGCTTTTTGTTCTCTTTGCTTGATTTGGAATTGGGGCTGCTGTTGTCCTCTAAAATTTGGATTCCAGATTGGTGGTTCAGGTCTATCTGTGATGGATTTGGTCAACCATCCTCTCCACTGTTTGAATCAATGTATCCTTCTTTACATCTGAGGTAGATTCTTCCTCTTTCATGGTCACTCTTTTCTCAGATCTCATTCTTGCTCTTTTGGCTAGCAAGTTCGCTTCTACTCTCACAACATTCTTTTGCATGTCTTCTAGTGTGGTAGGATCACATTCTCGCAACTGATATGCCATATCAGCATCGAAACCATCTGGAAACTTGAGCAAATCCAATCCCTCCAGTGGTTTAATGTTGGCAGGAATAGCGTTGTATACTGCATTAAACCTCACACAATAGTCTTTCACACTCTTGCCGACATTTCTTTTGATGTTCTCATACTCTGACAAAATCTGAAGTGGATTCTTCTTCACCTCCCATCGATCCAGGAATTGCCTATGGAGGATTGGTAAAGTGGTGATAGAAGTTGATGGTAAAGCTCTGAACCATTTTTGAACTTCACCTCCAAAGCTTTGTACAAACAATCTATCTTCACATCCTCAATCTCTACTTCATGGAGGTCAAAGAAATCATTCATTTTATCTGCATGTTGCTGAGCTGTAATGATTTGAGTGGCATCAAAGAAAGGTATTTTGGTTTGATAATCAGCGGGCATGGCACCAATATTCTGAGGTAAAACGAGGGGTGCATATCGGGCAGCCATAACTCGAGGTGGGGGAGGTGGATTTAAAGCAAGGATTGGGGTACTAGGAGATGATGCAGTAGTTGATGGAGAACTAGGAGTAATAGGTGATTGATGGGGAATGGTAGGTTGATAGGGAAGTGAAGGTATAAATGGAGGTGGGGAATGAACTTTAGAGGTTGAAGGGAATAATGGTGAGCTAAGGGTAGTGGACATTGGTTCAGAAAGCTTGGGGATCTTAGCAGTAGTAAGGGATGATTAAGGGGAATTTAGAATATACTCATCAATTGACTAGTTTGCCTTTTGAAATTTGAGATCTGCAATAAACTCTGGATCTAGAACTATGTCATCAAGTGCAATTTCAGACCTGGTTCTAAATAGGGAAAGATCAAATGACAGATCAAAGGGAAGGTCTTCTAAAAACAACAACTCATGAGGGTAGGAATCTGCTTTTATTGAAGGTGTTGGATTTATTGAACTTTCTTGTCTTTTGAGTCTTCTTGAAATCAGGTTGGGATTATCCACTACTGGGGCAAGGTTTGGATCTGGATTGGCCCTAGTGTACTTTCTCAAAGCCAGTGTGCTCAAATCTTGAAGTTTTATATATTTCTTTACAACTTTCCAATTCAGCCTAGTAATTCTAAAGCTCATAATCCATAAGCTTAAGAATTCAAATGAAAGATACTACCGGGGTGAATAATCTTTCATTCCCTAGTATGGTCGCCACTATGTTATCACCTGGATTGAACCTCAAGTTGAAGGAAGGCAATGCCAGGGTAACCAAAAACCATGCTTAACCAAGTAGCTAGCCCTACTAGGTTGGGAGAGGGCTCTCTCCGTAAGGATTTCAACCAAGATGACTGGATTAAGAAAAGGATTTTAGGCTATGTATAGTAGCACAAAGTTTTGATTGGATTTTGAAGGGGTTTTGCTTGATCAGGAGGAGATGGACAATTTAGGGCTAGGGAATTAGGTCAAAATTGCAGGGTGTTCAATGGGGTAAGGTAGGCATAAGTTTTAGCACTCTAGGGCTTGACGCGTGAGGTGTTTAAGACTAGTAGAAGGCTAGGAAGAGCATGTGATTATCATGGATCCTTCCCAAACTGTAGAAAACATATTAATGGTGAATATTTTCCCAAAGCAGAGCAGTGATGTAATGAATTCTGCCTATCAACTTGAAATCATTCACTTAGAAGCAATGAAATGATTAACGAAATACACAAAACATACTAACATATGATATCAAGAGAAGAAACTGTACTAAAACTCCATACCACATGGATTCCATACAAATAGCTGCAATTCTTATTAATCTCCTGCTAAACTGCTACAAAATGATATACAATAAGGGTCTGAGCATCCAGCTGAGTCCAACCCTTTATAATGAGAAAGAAGAAGATGATATAGGCATTGTTTCAACCTCCTCCCATCCTCAGGGGTCGAATCCCTAAGATGAGGAGCTAATCTAACCAACACTGAAAAAGAAATAGGAATATAGACATCTTAACAACTTGCCTCTAAAAGTGAAAAACTGATTCATTTGAGCTCAAATTGACTTTTAATGCAATGAATCTACCCTCTACTACTAATTATCTGTCATATTTACAAGCCAAGTCATCATTTACATTAGTAAAACATCCTCCATGGGAGAAAATCCATGAACATAGTCAAAACATAGAAAATTAGCCACCCTATGCAAAATTTTCACTATGCGTAGCGCCACTGGCCCAACGCGCAATGCCACTTTTAGGTCCCTTTTGGAGGCCTTCCCAACATCCAAATTGAGCTCATGATATCTCATTGGAAATATATTCAAGTATACTTTGCAAAACACCTAGAATTTATTCATTTGAAGCTCATTTTACCCCTCAAAAGTTGATTCTCCCAAGACTACTTCAGTGTGTCCAAAAAGTGGCAGAAAGGTCATTTTTGGGGTGTTTTTTTAACCTTTTGGTGGACCAGTTCTGCCCCAAAAACTTAGAAAATCCATAGGGTGCATGTACTCATCTCTTTAAATACAAAAATGCAAGCCCTTTTTGCATTGGGTGCCCCTAGGAAAAGTGCAACGCTAGTGGCGCTATGCGTTGAGGCAGATTTTCTGTGTGTGCAATTTCCAAAATTTGCAGAAAGTAAAATCTCCTCCAAGCCTGACCAAAATTGGTGGGAAACACCACCATCAAGAATATTTATGAGCCAAGGAATATTCAGCAAGCAACCTAAGCCTATCCTCCTTTTTTTTTTCCCTTTAGAGCTTGCCTTAGCCTAGCTTTCATCTTTTTGACCCTCATGTTGCAAATTTTATTCCGGGTCCTGTAATGGTAGGCCATGTGCCTAATCATCTGATTATCCCTATTGGCTTTCTATAACAGCTTCTCTAGGTGCAGATTGACCCTCTCAAGCCAAGTCTTTCTAGCATCCTCAATTTCCTTCTCAATAGGAGACAAAGTGACCTTTGCCTCCTTGTCACTTTGTTGTTTCACCTTCAGAAGTTCCAGCTCCATGAGGACCTGCTTGTCACTCAACTGCTTGTTCTCCTGTTCTAAATATGTGATGACATACTTGGCCCTCTCCAAATTGTCCATCAACACTTGGAATTGAGCCTCCTTTTCCTGTATGATGATGTCCTTTATTGTTTCTTCATCCTGGGCCTTTAAGTCAATTATTTCCACGCCATGATGAGTATAACGTTGCTCCGGCTCATCATGCTATGTCAAATCAAAGTCCCTCTCTTCCTCCTCATCATCAAAACTTTCCTCCAACATCTTTTCCTTCCCCTTGTGCAGCTGCTGCACCTGTACCTACTGTGTTGATGAAGAAGGCAAAGCTCCTTCCACATCTTTTGGAGCAAGCATTTGCCTATGGGTTGATGAAGAAGGCAAGGTCCCTTCCACCTCTTGTGGAGCAAACACTTGCCTATCAGCTGCAAAAAATCTCCTTGTGCCCCTTTGATATGTCATGTAAGTCCCGGGCACCTCAATAGCTCTAGTCTCTTTGGCCTCCTCATCTGTTTTCACTTGAGCACTGCTAGAAGGTCCCCCTGATTCTTGAGACAGTGGTGGAGGAATTTGAGGACCCCTGAATATGTCATGAGCAATAAATGTCTCCCAAGAGATGTTGAGGAGTATAATATGATGAAGCACAATCATATTGATCATGGAATAATGATAGAGACTCCTCATTTGCTGAGGGTATGGATTTTTCTACACAAAATGGGGCCATCTTCTCAATATTCCTGAATAAGAAATAAGGGTGGTTTAACATCCTCACCCTGGTAAAATGAATGAGAAGCTTGATGTGATAGTTGTATAGCCTATAAAATCTACCCTCACAAGTGAAATATTTCATGATGATTTTCATCATGGGGGCATACTTGTCCTCAAGGAATTTGAAAGGAAAAAGTCTTTTCACTTCATTTCTGTATTTGGGTTTGATGTAAGGCTCATAATAATGTTCATCCAGGTCCTGTGCCTTGTACCATGTCTTCCACACATTCAAAATCCTGGTTGCATTTGCAATAATGGAAGGTGAAACTGTAAATGTCACCCCAGCAAGAGTCACCTTGTTGTCCTGAAGATGGGCTACAAAAAGTCTAGTGAGCTCAAGGTGGTGTTGAACTCTCTCTACGTACTCACAGGACTCATAGCACCCTATATGTCTGAAACAAGTGACAGCTAACTGAGAGGCCTGCAATTCTCTGAGGTTTGGTGGCTCCTCCCTAATATTTCTACCTCCCTTGTGTGGTTTTCTCTGATATCGAGGTCTATCTATCTAACTGTCATTGCCTGTGTTTTCCTCCTCCTCATAGTCTTGATCTTATTTGTCCATGTTTGCAAGGTTTGAGGCTATACACTCCAAGAAAAGTGATAAAGGGAATGAGCAAGAGTGATTTAGGAGTGAGGGGATGGGAGATAACCTTATGAGGTGTTTTGATAGACTAGAAAATCAAGGGAAGGATAATTACGAAAGTGAGGGAGAGTGGTTTGGGCCCTTTATGAAATATAAGCTTCTGGGATAAAGGATGAGGGGGTATAGATGTTATGAAGTGATGTATGGAAGGGGTTTAGGGTTTAGTGAAGTGGTTGGAAAAATAGAGGGGATTAGGGTTTCTAAAACATCATGGAGAGATAAACTATGGTTTTCATATTTGGCATGGTAAATTCCTTCAAACCCTACAATAGCAACTTTAATGATGAGGTAGAGGGAGTGCACTTACTCGTTTGAGAGGTGAGAGGGTGCCTTGGGAAGTTTTGATGAAGTTTGAGGCCTTTCTGGTCCTTCTGCTCAACGCGCAGTGCCAACTCATAGACGTGCATCGCCACCTCTCAACGTGCAGCGCAGTGTAAATTTACACTGTGGAAACCTCTAGACGCATAGCGCTGGACCCAAACACGTAATGCCAACCTCTTAATGTGCATCACCGATTCTCCTACCTAAAATGCGCAATGCCAAACTGTAGAAGCGCAACGACACTTCACCACTGCTCCAGACGCACAGCGCCAACATCCAGAAGCGCAACGCCACTTCTCCTTTGCCCAAAACTCACTTAACCTTTCATCTTTTCCTCACTTTTTGACTCCTTGCTTGCTAAATGAGAATGATGAACTTGAAAATGAAATTTGAGACCCTATATAGGAGTATATTTTGATTTTCCACTTGAAAAAACCACTTTCTAATGTTTCTTGACCTTTTTCAAAACTCTGTTTTTAATGCCTTTTCTTCTTTGTTTCTTTTCAGGTGGATAATGCTCAACTTGAACAATTTTTTGTAGTATTTCTTTGTCTTGCAGCAAGGAGAGATGCTTTGGTGCAGTCAGGATCATTTATTACATAAAGTGACTTAAAATTACATACTAAATACAAATTAACTCAAAATACTCGTTTTCACCTCAAAAACATGTTTTTGAGGTGAAAATTACATTAGTTTAAAAGATAATTATATAGTGGCTATGAATTACTAGCCATTGTGCTTGACTTATTTATCATTCTCATACCCTTGCTGCCCTTTATTTACACTTTTAAATCATGCTCTTGACCTTGGAAATGAAACCCTAAGACCTAATGAAACATGCCCTATGAGGTAATGAAAGCATGATTACAATTGGCCATGAAACCATAACTGAAGACAACCTGAAGAAGGGTTAGCAAGTATACTCTATGAGGGAGAAATTAGATTTTCTAAAGAGAAGAAAACCATGAGTGGATCAATTTGACATGACCTAATGAAATGATGTATGAATTTTCAGTATGAGCCCCCTAAAATGAAAATGCAAAGAGCAAATTTGATCCCTGATGGAAGTATGCAGATACTTACAATAACAATATTCATAATAAATCATTCAACTTTTCCCAAGACTTTGCATCTGATAATTTAATATTTACCATTCTTTTGTAGATTTCATCAGTTTCTGTGATTTTTCAAAGGTAGGCTTGTTTATAAAAATATGTTTTACCTCATGCTGGAGGTAAAATAGGTTCTCAAAAGTCTGATAGAGCACTTTTCCTATAGGAATCCCTTTCATAGAGGAATTGTTGGCTTGTTCCTTTGCCACTTCTCTAATTTTCTTATCATAGTCTTCATGTGGCATCTCTTGTGATTAATCACCAATGGATTAGTTAGACCTTTCCACCTCAAAGCATCAAATTTCACCATAAACCTGGCTATTGCTAGCTCCATTTTTTTGCACTTCTCCTTAAGGTGTATCATCAGGTTTCTCTTGGTGCTTACCTTCTTTACCTCTAGTATGGTCTCAGTTCTGTCATTTATTCCAAGCTCCTACAATTCATACTTGTTCTTTGAGTTAAGGAATTGGATTATTATTGAGGCTTCTTGTGGCTTATGCCCAAGTTTGGCTCTAACCCTTTGAATTGCCTCACCAACTTCTTTGACCAAATCATTCTTCTTTTTTATGAGCTTTTCTACTGCCTTGATGTCATTTGGATTATATCCAATCTCAATAACCAATTCTTCTAGTGATTTAACTATGTTGTCCTTTTCTTGTGAGGATGCCTTCTCTAGCTTAAACTGTGTTGTGATATTCTCTAGAGAATTTTGAAGTTTTCGTACACTCATATCTGTGTTGGTCATTGTTGAGTATATCATTTCTCCTGCTTGCTTATGAAATTCAATCTGATCTATAGGATGAACATTCTTGGCCAAAACTTCAAATTCTGTCTTGTTGTAATTTGCTGATGACTTAGGCTACTGTATTGTGGGCTGCAAAAAGGTCATTTTCATTTTCCCTATTTTAATGTCAAAAGCTGAAAGTAATCTATTTTGATTACTAGGAGTCAATTTTTAATACTGGGCATAGGTTTCATATTTCAATGCTTCATTTCTCAACTTGATTTCTTTATATTTCTCCTTTATATATTTTTCTTTATCCACTAGTTTGTTGGATAAAGGGACTTCAATACCAAGCTTCTTTTGAATAATTTGAGTATTAGAGGTTGAAGGTTGATGAGTTTCCTCTGAAACTACTGGAGCTGTACTCTCCCTGACCACTGTATCTGTATCAATGATTTGAACTGTCTCAACTATCTCTTCTTGCTCATTTACAAGATTTAGCTTGGGCTTCTTCCTATACATGATTTCAAATCTGTCATATGTTGTATCCTTGTTTGAGCAAGAACCTTCTTCCCTAGTCCCTTTTGCATTTTTGTCCTGTAGGGATAGAGTATGCAGAATGGAACTAGTATCCATCTGTTTCTCCATATCTATTAAGGTATTTTCCAACCACTCTGACTGGTTGGTATATTTTTGAATGTCTGGCCTAGACTTATGCATAAAAGGGCTCAATTTAAACTTGAGCCTTATTTTGTTTATGAATCCTAAAGGATCATACTGCCATTTGAAGCTATTAGTGAACTTCATTTATTGTAAACATTTTTTCGCTTCTTCTCCAACTTCCCTATTATTGCAGATAAAAGGACTAAGTTGGTTTTTGCTTTGAAATCTGTTTTCTTCCTAGATAATCTAAAATTCACATCATCTGAATTTATGATCTGCCTGATATACTCTAATGAAAATATTGATCCAAAATGGATTTTGGATAGACTCCCTAAGTCTAAGTGTTCCTCACAGAGGAAAAAAGAAACTCCAAGGAAGTTCCTGGAACTAGCCCCATTGCAGAGATTGTCTCATTCCAAATCTACTACAACTTGAATGGGAAAAATTGGACTTAGGGTGCAGAAGTTATCGCTTAAAGAAGATGCCCTTTGTTCCTTAGAAAAAGAGGCAAAATCCTTTAAAAATGGCAAAAAAACCTTCGAAAGGGAAATCACATCAGACCAGGGCAAAAGAGTGGATTTAAGTGGAAAATGGGAAGCACCCTCAATTGTTGATCCTTGAGAAATCGGGTCAGAGGAAGGCACATGCATATAACATAAGGTGAGACCCGCTCTGATGTGATATCACGATCGCCGAAATTGGCGGATCACAATCAGCGACGACATAAGGCAAAGGACTAAGCCCTGGGCCGAGCGACAATGCGATCACCGAAATCGGTGGATCGGCGTCGACATAGGCCATGCCCCCCCCCCACACACACACACACACACATATGCGCTGATGTGATGCGACTGGACCCGAAAGGGTATGAAAATGCCGCTGCATAATTGTTTGAAGTCTGCCATAAGGTCCTTCGTCGGATTTTCAATGTTTTTAATGTACTTTTATAAATACAAAGGGAACCGTGGCACAATGGCCTATGTGACTTGCGATAAGTGACTTAAAGGCAGACCCGATGGAAAATAAGGCAGAATTCATAATATTTAAAGTCCGATGAACATTGATTCTGTAGATTTTTCCCGTGTTTAGTGTATTTTCTTGTGTAAGCCAAGAACGCTATTTTTGGGCTTTTCAATGCAACGATGGTCCCTTCTATTGCAGAATAGGTGGCCACCTTCCATGGAGACGTTATGCCATGATTGCTAATGCTTAGAAGGGAATTCAAGTGGACAGAGGCTGGGAGCCAAAGAGCTCGAGAAAAGGAAGTGAATAGACAACGACGATTGGCTTAAAGACACTTAATGTCAGAGAAAAAAAAAGGGAGAATGGGCACAGGAGAGCGCTGAGACAGGAGCACAGAAGGCTAAGCCAAAGTAGGAAGCTAAGATGAAAGAGAGCAACACAAAAAGCAAAAGGCAAAAGCAAAAAGAGGCCAAGAGAGCAAAAGCTAAATGCGTAGAGCAGCCAAGGAGTCACTTGGAGTTCAAGTGAAAAGCCAGAGAGTTGTACATTGCTGAGAGCCAAAGAAACTAGAGCCAAAGAGCCAGAGCCAAGAGCCAGAGCGAGAGTTAGAGCCAGAAAGCCAAGAGCTTCAGAGCCAGGGAGAAGATGGTGTTTTGAGCCCATTGTTCTTGTGTAAAATAGTGGAGTTGATCCAAGAGCTTGTAAAATAACTCAGACCATAATCCCAGAGAGCCTAGTTGAGTTGACTAGAGCTCAAGGAGATGTAGCCCAAGAGTTTGGGTGAACTCCACATTAATTATTTGTCTTATGCGTGATGCTTGTTGCTGCATTGTTCACTGTTATATGTTTTATATTATTTTAAACAAAATAATTTACAACACATAAACAGTTTAAAATAAACATCAACATACCCCTATAATTTCAAGCATATTATCAATTCCGCATTGGTTAATCAATAAGACTTGGGAATAATTAAGCATTGGAAGTGGGAGACGTTCTTGTAAGTTAGACAAGAAGCCTAAGTGCCCCATCTTCAGACTAGGTGGTATTGGAGCCTGAGATTGTTTAACCTCACCTTCAAAGAAGGTTATATCAGAATGCTTAATTGACAAAGCAAAGACTACTTGTCTAAAAGGTGTTTAAACAACAAGAGGCTGATGGTATGCTTGTTTGCAGAACTGACTATTGTTTGAGTTTGCAGAGGTGAAGGGAAAGCTATTGATAGCTCAGTCCAGGAAGGACAAGAAGGAAAGAGAGTTGAAGGCACTCTTCTTATCCCAAAGGACCTCAAGGCAATCCTTGGAGCACAAGAGGTTTGTTACAAAAGGTTGTTGAATAAGCTCTTTATTTATCTTGTTGATTTTTTTTTTTTCATTGGCATAATAATAACTTCTACAAGTGGGTCCTCAAATTCTGCTTTCTTCTCAAGATTCTTTGATGAAGACATGAAGCAAGAATTGTCCACCATGATTGATATGGTGAAACAAATGTATGAGGATGGAAGGAAGAGCAGCAGACTTAGAGAGCATTTGAATTCCATGAAGGAAGATAAGCATTGGCTTTCTGAAAAAATTGCAGGAAATGGAGAGGCAACTTCATATTGCAAATATGAACCTGAAAAGGATGCATGAGTTGGATACATAGCTCTTTTTTTCCCAAGAAGCCTTGGTCAAGTATTATCTTGAAGAAGAGGTAAACCATTCCAGTTTGTCTTGAAATTCCTCTAAGGATGCTTATATTGGTTCTTTTGAAAAACATACTAGAGGCATAGGTTCCAAGCTAATGTCCAAGATGGGCTATGAAAGAAAAGGCTTGGGTAGACATGCACAAGGTATTGTTGAGCCAATAATGATTGAGGAAATGCCTAAGTATTTGGGTCTTGGCTATGGAAAAGCTTATGGAGAAAGTTCTAAAGCTGCCATGAAGGCCATTGAAACAACTTCAAGAAGGAGTTGCATTACAGAGTGTGAAGATTGTATTTAGGAGGAATGCAATAACTTGAAACATCATTTGTCGGATGCAGGTGTTCAGAAGCACACACTTGAACCAGAGAGTTGGGGAGAATCTAACAGCCTTGAAGAGATTGATGGTGTCCCAAAGGGAGCCACTTCTTCATTTGATTCAACTCCTCATGAAGGAAATAAAGGTGAAAGAGAAAGGTATAAATCTGGTTCTAAACATTTTCCTTTTGATTGTGCAAAGCATGATAATTTCCACATATGTATGGGAAAAGAATTGCATGTTCCTTTTGTGGGTTGGATAACCATAATGTTTCTAGATGTTGGAAGAGAATGGCCACATACATGAAACTTTTGAAGCAAAAGAAGCAAGAAGCCAAAGGTCCATTGGACAAGGCAAATCATGTTGTCAAGAGGATGCACATATAGTGCACATACTGCCATAAGTAAGGACATCTTGCTGCAATATGTTGGACTCTGAGCCCAACAATTCTTCCACAAATGCTGAAGAAAGTGGAAAGAGAAGATGGCAGAAATGGAAAGGAAGAATCCATGAATGATGTGTCTCGGGATGATTCACATGATGACACTGATGTGCAGACAAAGGTAGTACCTGTGAAAGGGATTGGTAAGAAATGGTTAGAGTTCTTATCTGATTAAGATTGCATGTCTATTGATGCATCTACATTATATTTCATTTCAGCTTCAAAAGTACAGTGTGCTTAAGTGAAAGTTGAAGTATGAAATGCATGCATGAGCAGGAGATACATGAACACGGGGATGTTGATGATTTCCTTGTTTTTGAACATGTATGTGTAATTAACTTGCAGGGTTGATTGCTTTGACATGCATGTGATGCCATGTTAATTTGGGAGAAGTTAACTTGGTCTCCAAATGGAGATAATGATGAAGTGTTTCATCTTTTGAAAAAGAGTCCTAATGGTCTTTTTCTACATGCTTAACTTGAGGGGTCATTTGTTTAAAGGCATGTTTTGTGGGCTTGTTATCTAGTCCATCATTTGTATGCAAATGTAAGACATGGAGGTGTTCACAAGCTATGAAATTTGTTTCTTTTGTTGAAACATGAGTTTAGGCCATCCAGTTGTTGTCTATATTTCTGTTGTTGTTAATAGTTGTTGTTGGCAGCTTGTCAAATAGATACAAATGAAAGTTTTGTGGAGCAGATGTACTTCACATTTGTTTGAGCCACCTTGGATCAATAATCAAGGCAAAGAAGTTCAAACCACCTTTGATGACCATTTCAGCAGAAGTTCTACATGAAGGCAAGGAGGAACACAGTTCTCCCCAGGAAGACCAACCCATCTAAGAAGCGAAGTGGTCAGAGACTTTAGGTTAGAGGCACTAAGCAAGACAAGTATGGGAGGCTAAAAGAGGAGGGTGACTCACTCTCATTTATTGTTCAGATTAGTATATCAGTCTTTTGGAGACCAAAAGTTCTTTTAGTGGTTAGGCGTGATCCAAAATGGATTTTGGATAGACTCCTAAGTCTAAGTGTTCCTCAAAGAAGAAAAATAAAAGTCCAAGGAAGTTCCTCGAACTAACCCCATTGCAGAGATTGTCTCATTATGAATCTATTGCAACTTGAATGGGAAAAATTGGACTTAGGGTGCAGAAGTTATCGCTCAAAGAAGATGCCCTTTATTCCTTAGAAAAAGAGGCAAAATCCTTTAAAAATGGAAAAAAACCCTTCAAAAGGGAAATCGCATCAGACCAAGGCAAAAGAGCGGATTTAAGTGGAAAAGGGGAAGCACCCCCGATTGTTGATCCCCGAAAAATCAAGTCGGAGGAAGGCACCTGCATGTAAGATAAGGCGAGACCCAGGCTAATGTGATATCACGATCGTCGAAATCGGTGGATCGCAATTGGTGATGGCATAAGGCAAGGGACGGATCCCTGGGCCGAGCGATAGTGCGATCACTGAAATCGGCAGTTTGGCATTGGCATAGGCCATGACACACACACACACACACACACACACACAGGTATATTTATATTCTATATATAATTATATAATTATATTATATATATATATATATATTGTGTGTGCCGATGCGATGCGACCGAACTAGAAATGGTATGAAAATGCTGCTGCATAATTGTTTGAAGTCCGTCATAAGGTCCTCCATAAGATTTTCAATGTTTTTAATGTATTTTTATAAATACAAAGGGAACCGCGGCACCGGGGCCTATGCCACTTGCAATAACTGACTTAAAGGCAAACCGAATGGAAAATAAGGCAGAATTCATAATATTTGATGTCCGATAAACATTGATTTTGTGGATTTTTCCCGTGTTTAGTGTATTTTCCTGTGTAAGACGAGAACGCTATTTTTGGGCTTTTCAAAGCAACGATGGTCCCTTCCATTGCAGAACAAGTGGCCACCTTCCCTGGAGACATTATGCCATGATTTCTAATGCTTAGAAGGGTATTCGAGTGGACAGAGTCCGGGAGCCAGAGAGCCCGAGAAAAGGAAGCGAACGGATATCACCAATTGGCTTAAAGCCACAGAATGACAGAGAGAAAAAAAGAAGAAGGGAGAATGGGAATAGGAGAGTGTTGAGATAGGAGCGCAGAAGGCTAAGCCAAAGTAGGAAGCTAAGGCGAAAGAGAGCAACATAGAAAGAAAAAGGCAGAAGCAAAAGGAGGCCGAGAGAGAAAAAGCTGAATGTGCAGAGCAGCCAAGGGAGTCACTTGGAGTTCAAGTGAAAAGCTAGAGCTGAAGAGCCAGAGCCAGAGTGAGATCTAGAGCCAGAAAGCCGAGAGCTTAAGAGCCAGGGAGAATATGGTGTTCTGAGTCTGTTGTTCCTGTGTAAAATAGTGGAGTTGAGCCAAGAGCTTGTAAAAGAACTTAGACCATAATCCTAGAGAGCCATATTTAGATCAAATATCCTCATGGGGAGATATTTGGGTAGCTTATAGGGAGTGAGTTGGCATCCATACACCCTAATTTCAGTGTGGTCATGGTATAAATACGAGTCTCCTATTCTACTTTGTTTGGAAAATTGTAAAACTTTCTTTATCTCATCGCTGATCCTGGGTTGATTGCTACTACTTAGCATGTTAACCACTGGGTGAAAAAATGAATCAATGAACTCCTTGTAGTTGAAAACAGTGGAATATTTTTGGATTAAGGGTGTCTAAAAGATAATAGACCTAGGATTGCCCTTAGTGTCCATCTTTTGGATGTTAACTGGAAACCTGTCTGATTGGAAATATAGGAACATATGGAACAATACTGAAGAGTATTTGAATACTCTTTCATCTGGCAATCTGATCAATTGGTCATGGACTTTGTCTGCTAAGAACTGGGCAAAATTGAAAACTGCAGTTGGAGGCTTGCCTGGCCAAAAAATTGAAAGGAAAGCAAGTATAGGCTCATCTACATGCTCATCAGTGGTATATCCTAGAATACATGACAACATGGTTACAATCTGTCTGGCCCTGTCAGAGAAAATGGTGGCAGAGTATGGAGGACTGTCTGTAGGAATATGAACCTCTTCTAGGATGAAAGTTTGAAAAATTTGAGATCTCTTGGGAAGGTCCATCTTTAAGTAGAGTTCAAGTAGGTTTTCAATACAAAATGGGGTTTCATTTGGCTTTGTTTGAATCTACAACATCTCATTTATTGACTCTGCAGTGATTGTGAACAAAACCTGTTGGTAGGAGAGAATATGGCTCTTTGACTTGGGATATAGCAGAGTTGGCATAGGTGGATGATTTCACGGAATTGGTATACTAGTGGGAACAAGTATTTGGCCAATTAGATTCCCATAACTAAATATCATCATTGTGGTTGAGGAACTTGTCTTTACTCCAGCAGTGGAGTTTCAATAAATGGCTAAGGGAGGTTGTGTCTTTGATTTGGAAATTTTTGTCGGCCAATGGGAGGTGGTTAGTGTCAAGGTGAGGGGTTTGTAGGAGTTTTGCATTCAAAATGCTCTGGGAAGCCATAGTTTTGTTTATTTTGTTGAATTAATTACTATCTGGCCTAAGGAGTAAGCTTAGGACCCCTGGAATAGTGTGAAAGGTGAATCATGTCTGCATAAAATGGTTTTTTGGATGCACAATGGGTTTATTTAGTTTGGAAAGGCTTTCAATTAGTTGAATTGATTAACCTATTATAAATATTGTGTAGAGATTTAAGTATAGGGCCTTTTCTAGTACTTTCAGGAATCCCTAAAAAACAAATATTTGGTACGCAGACAGGTTCTATGGGGGCAGCGAAGGCTTTCTGAGGCTTCAATAGTCTTTATGCTGCTTCAAATTGGAGTCTACAATGTCATATGGTCATAAATGGGGTTAAAACAGTTGAGCAAAGTTTCTAGGGTTTAGAATTGGTTGGCAGAGGTTCTTGGGAATGGAATAACAGTGAAAAGGGTAAAAAGGGTAGCTTTTTGGTTTTTAATCAACAATGGTTAACCTTTGGGCGCGAAGTTAATGTTTGAACAATAGGTGGTTTCATCCTACGCAGGGAGGTGGTATTGTGGCTTATCACACTGCTTTTGAGTATAGGGTAGTATTTTTTCAGAGGACATGATATAACGTGGGGCTGCCACGTAGCAAAAGGGTGATCGGGCAAAACAACGAATCTCACGTGCTTTTGGGATACTAAAGATAGGATTTGGGAGAGCTTGATATGGGATGCAAGCCGTTGGTTCTAGAGGTGGGTGATCAAAGGGTTATCACGTGGCAAAGTTGTGAGGGATGAGTCGGGGTGTGGGGTCAGGTTTTAATTAAAATCAAATGTCATTAATTAAAAGTAATTACGGGATTTAATATATGCGATGAGGGTTAATAAAATGCGGGACCCGAGAAGAAATATACTAGGGATATGAGTTAAAATAATATCGGGGAGGGTTTTTCAATGGGGCTTGATACATTATTTAACTTAGGATAAGGGGGTTTTAGTGGGTTTAAATAGAAAAGAGAAATTGATAAGGGGAGAATGATTTTTAAAGGGAAATGTCTAGGGAAAGGTGTGAAATAAAGGGAAAGTTGTGAAATAAAGGGAAAAGGTATTTACAATGGAAATGTGTTAGAATAAGAGGAAATGAAAAGGGAAGGGTTCTTTGGAATCAAGAATCGGAAATTAGTGAATGAAAATTAATGAAGGGAAATTAATAAATTAGACATGGAAGGGGTTTATTGAAATGAGAGGAAATTAGTGAATGAGCTTTAGTATTCAAGCCTAAAATTATATAGAACTTTTAGTGAAAATACCCAAAGTAATATACATCTTTTGTGAATGTCCTCTTACTTTGATAATTCTTCCTGCACATGAAACATATGATTAAGCATGATGGAGGTGCATTTGAGCTAGCAACCTTGTGCATTCCAAAACCTCTTTTACCTACCCTTTATTTACCCTAGCATTTTTTCTTCATTTATTGGGTGCATTTGAGCTTGCTAACCCTTTATTTCTTTTTCTTTGATAAGCAAATTATCTAATTCTAATCTTATAACCTCCAATGGCTCAAATTAAGCTGATGAGCTACCTATCTACTGATCTGCTAAGATAAACAATTTGGCTAGATCTTTCTTCTCTATCTATCAACATGAAATTTAAAGCATGAATGAATCCAGATTAAATTGTTTGACCATCATGGATTGTGGCATTTTGGACAAGTTGCACACAATCTTATTTTACAAGGAAAAGTAAAAAGTAGTGGCATTTGAATTTGCATCACTTTTAGAATCTATTTTGGTGGGGTTCATATTTTATTTTCTTTTTTGATCCTTTTCTTTTAGTCCTTTGGTTTTTCTTTTAGGACTTACCCTCTTTACATTTTTTATTTTTAATATGGGAAAACATTCTGCAAAAAGCAAAAGTATGTACAATATTACAATACTAATCATAGTCAATTCAAAATTATGAATCCTATTATTATAGGACCCTAACACAGTGATTGCATTCAACTCTCAGTGGTGGTGAAATATATATTATATATATATATATATATATAGGGATTGCATTCAGACTCGGTGGTGGTGCATATATGTACAATGACTGTGTTCAAGCTCTCAATAGTGGCATGTCTTATCTTTATCATAACCAATGAAGAGCATGAAGGACTGTCTCAAGACAATAACATAAATGAATACCTATGGTAGCCGAGAAAGAATGAGTCAAGGACTATGACTAGAAAAAAAAGACATAAGGAGACTAAGAAAGAGTACAATGATATCAAGTCTATAGATTGTGGATTGTGGACCAAACAGTGCAGAGGATAGTGACAAACATCATGGAGGTAATTTGGTGTCAATTTTGTCAAGGGTCTTGGTATTCATCATCCAAATATCTATAAGAAGAGATTCAAGGGTTTTACTCTCTAGAGGAGAGGTTTTGCCCTGGCTTGGAGCCAACATTTTGTGTACGTGTACTTTGTTGTTTTGATAATTGTTTAACGATTAAAGAACAAGCAAACATAAATAAGTTAACTTAAGTAAAATAAAAGACATCACAAGCAATTGTCAATGATGGAAGAATTATTAATAACTTTCCCTAGATTCTTCAACATGGTATTAGAGCTATGGTTACAACCTAAGGGCAAGAAAAAACATTCAAGGATCAAGCATCAGGCAGGGCATCAAAAGCAAGCAAAAGGGTTTTGTCAAAAATTGAAGGATCGAGTCTACTAAAAATCTACAAACAACAAGATCTTGTGTCTCCACGATTATCATCAAAGGGTCATCACAGGAATGCAAGTGACAAAAAATCCTATATAAATCTCGGTTAGCATATTGAAGGTTTGTATCTCAACATACAATCATGGTATATACTCTATCTTGGTGAAGAAGGAGAATATATTGTCTTGGAATTTCACTGTGACTATTGTCACTATCCCAAGCCTCGACTTAACAGTGATATAAAGTATCTCAATGAAGCATACCCAGTCTAGGTATATTCATGATGAATGAATCACACAGTAACTAGATGGACAAAGTTATAATATCGGTCTATAGACATAGTTACAAGTATTGATTATATCTCCGTGCAAGATCTTAGTGTTACAATTATGAGTAGAGTAAAGGTATGATCTCAGTGAAAGATCAATGAAGATGTCAGTGAAGCTATAACAATGAAGCAACAGTCATAAATTCAGTGACAAGTTCGGGCTCACAACACTATGCCTCTCTACACAACTCGTATAGTGCTCATAGACATCACTATCTCAGTACAGTGTCATAACAATACACTTGTCACAATATTGACATACTTGTCATAATCTCAAATCTTGTCTATGATCTCAATAGCATGGTGCTCGGATCAACACGAGTCCTTCTATATCACTATAATAATTTGGATAATGCTCGATATAGGTGTTTGCTGATAGGAATGTTGAGTGTGATAAACTCCACTTGTGGGACAACAATATCACTGGCATGTCAACAATGTTTTCAAATGTATGAGTCAAAAACACCTTGAAGATGTATTAGGAGTCAAAATAATGTCAAGGTCACAAATGTCAAGCTATTGTGCTAGAAGATCTCGAAGGAAGTCTTGATCAAAGGACACTAGTGATTCATGATGGGCAGCTCAAGTAAAGGAAGCATCAAGGTGAAGATCTCCTCTTCACATGCCAAGTATCTTTCATGTTTTTTGGTTTAATGATTTTGTTTTGTAAGGAAATATAAATACTAGAGGATATTTATAGTCCTCATGGAAAAAGTT
Organism: Pinus taeda; assembly: GCA_000404065.3. NCBI lineage: Eukaryota > Viridiplantae > Streptophyta > Pinopsida > Pinales > Pinaceae > Pinus > Pinus taeda. The sequence goes on along the minus strand of APFE031675585.1, from coordinate 94,561 downwards.
CTTGCATAGAATGAGGAGGATAGTCTTAGTCCTCATAGATGAGTAAAGTCGTTAAATAATGTCTCCTTTGAAGTCATAAGGTAGACATTGGGGAAACTAGTAAAGGAATTATGAACAATGTGGTTCTTAAAAGAACATTGATAAGAGGAAAATAAAATTTCATGTCACTAGATAGGATGGAAGGAGTTGAATGCATCCCATGGTAAGAGGGAGTAGAATTCATTAAGTTAGTCTCTCTCTATAAGTCTCCTTTTGGGCTCCTAGATCCTGCGAAGAATGTGACTACAATATATTATCAAAATATGATGTGACATTATGGAAGCATTAGAAACAAGATCTCCTGACATCATCACGAGGATGACTAGAATCACAAGGATAAGTAAGATACCTCTGTCAACAACTTAGGGTCTCTATGAAAGAAGACAAGTTGTAGGAAACAACTTTGCAGAACTCAAACATTTGAATAATGCCTGTCATGCAACAAAAGGGAAACATTTGCTGGATAGGGATCTTTAAGATCCTCAAGATTCTTTAATGGAATCTTCACTGATCTAGGGATGAAGCAAGTGTTTCAATAGAAACTCCAACCTGTGGATTTCATGAATAAGGATATGATGAAGTAAGAGCAACTCAAGGGGTTGAAGATCTTTCAATCAAGGAAGTTGTTGAAAGAAGCTTGGACAACCTAAAGTTAAAATGAGGTATGTATACTCGTATTTAAGTTTTATAATGTCCTGTCGTATGGTTACAAATCAATACTTCTATCTTGAGAAGCATGATCGAAGGAAAATTATCTCCTCCTCTGAAAGGGTGCATAAAGACATAAGTCACACAAGATGAAATCAACATAGTATGTCCTCATATGAAATATGAGATGGTTGACTACAATGAAGAAACTCTGGTTGAAAGCTACCAAGGATGAAATGTGTGAGGAAGGAAGAGATCCTGAGATATGAAAACCTGATGAAGGCAATCAACACCCAAAATATCAAGAATACTTGACTAGAAAATCTCTTGGAAAGATATGAAGACTCTGATGGAAAAGATGAAAACCTTGGACAATGGATATCTTTGGGAGATGTGTCAACATGTAGGCAGGATGTTGATACCTACATAAATATGTCATGATGAAGATTCATATCGTAAGGTATGACTTGATTTAACGATATATTTTGATTTCTTAAATAATATCTGGATATGTTCATGCAGGGATATTTACAAATACAACTAGCATTCATGTGATGAATGGAAGAAGCATGATGAGAAAGAAGTAGTCATATGACGAAGGTTCTAGACATGAAGAAGGCCACTTTCTATGAGGAAAGGAATGACATGACGAACTAAGGAGGAAAGCAATTGATGGCTATTGCCCTACAAGGAGAGAAGCTAATCAAGCAACCAAAGGACCCACGAAGAAGAAGTTGCTGATATATAGAAGAACCCCTAGCTAAGAGGGAGCTCTGATATGTCCCTGATAAAGAGGGAGCTTGGATTAAATCACCCCAGATTAAAAAAGGAGTGATAGTTGTGTTTTCTGTTTCATGTGTCATGCACTAGACCAGGACTAACAACCATAAGTCTAGGTGAATGCCATGAAGAGAAATGTAAACACATGACATCCTCCCTAGTTGAGAGGGAGAGATAGACACAACATTATTGTCTTCACTTTGGAATAAAGAATGGAGGATTGGGTAATCATCTGGCATCTAATGCTCCATGAGGATGTGTAGGGCATCCAAGACAATATTAGGAAAGAGGACCAATATTCTTTGAGGGCTAGGAACCCAAGATAAGAATAGTCCTAGAAGGTCATACTCAATGAACACCCAGGTCGGTATGTAACTTAAGAGACAATGATAAAGATGTATATAATAATTAGACTCACCAACATTATGCTATGACCTATTGAGAGATTACACTGCAGGAACAAATGTCAGTATCCTCATGCAAGTCGGCTCTACAAAAGATAATAATATCCTTAATGATATGTAGGCCTACCTTTAAGGCACTCATGTTGGCCTAATGTATCATAGATGATCTATATATATAAGGAGTGATGTTGAGTCAATGAACAAGTCTTCAGATCATTTATCATAGTCAACGAAGATTGTACGCATACACAGTTATTTCTCGGTGAAGTGATCAAGGGTAATATCAAGCTCTTGAAAGTCTATCTCAAAAGTTTGTGTTATGATAACTCTTGGTGGTTGATTAAGTGCTCAAAATTAGGCTTAAAAAGCAAAGTGTCAGAATCTTGTTAAAATTAGCTTCAGATTGAAGATCTCGTAATTGTGATTCCAATACTGTGAACAACACTCAAATCTGAGCTCGTATGCAGAAGTTAGAGCAAGTCAAAGTTCATTTTTGACTTGGACACATGACAGGATTGGATGATGTCACAAGGTCCTTCAACGAATGAGGAGGTTCCAAGTACCAAGCTGCCATTGGCCCCCACATGTCACAAATCGCAATCGTAGGCAGGTTAGCTTTAAAAATCGGGGCCAAGCAAGAGGGGTTGCGATGCGATAAGGTAGGTGAGATGGCTTTCAAGAATCGGCCAAAGGCATGATGCAATGGATCACAATCGCATATTGGTGAAGGGAAGCATTACAGATAATTGGCCCCCAACATACCCGTGTTGCGATGTGATGGATTGCAGATCGCAATCGCACACCACAGGAAAATAGAGTCCCGCATTATAGTTACTCGCCTATTCATTGGCGAATTGCGAAATGCGATAGGTTCCTTGGATATGATGCAACTATAGGCTATAGTTTAATGGTCCATTGGGTCCACCTTATTGCAATCACACATTTCCCACCTTGTTCACAGACCATAATCCCACAGGACTCCGCCGATTGCTATTTGTGATAAGACAATCGGTGCCGACAGATTATGGCCTACCTCGCGGTAAAATTCTCACCCAGTTAGAGCCTTTTTGGGGCTAATTTGTAGGATCATGTCAGATGTGGAGCAATTTGTGGAACGAATAGTGGGAAAACTAGTAGAAGTCATAACTTCTTCATTTTTCCACCAAATTGGTTGCAAAAAGAGGCTAGATAGCCATTTTTTAGTATTATGGACTCATTGGAGTAGGTTTTATAAGCATTTGAGCATTGTAAACATGGATTTTTACACTTTTGAGCATAATAGAGAGGCCCAAGCCATTGAAAGCTGGACCAAGGAGACGTAACCCAGGAGGGGTGAACTCCTTTATCATGTGCTTGTTGTAATGTGTTTTTGATGATGTTCCATACATGTTTATGTTGTTGTTCAGTTTATGATTTATGTTAAATTGCTCATAAAATTAACATAAAAACTCTTCATTTCACTTGAAAAAATTCATGAATCCTTAAGAACAATGAAAGCATTTTGTTTATAATCTGAGGAAGATCTTAGCACTGCAAACTAATATTCTAATCAGATCAATTTGGTATCAGAGCACTAGGTTTTTCTTTATGAAAGAAGGATTTAATTGTTTGCAAGTTTATGTCATGCTTACAAAGTTAAAACTCAAAAGAGGTGAAGGAAAGCTGGTTGGAAGCCTCGAAGTTGGGTCAAAGGGAAGAAGAGCAAGGTTACCACATTCTCCAACACCAGTTCAGCCTCAAGTTGCAGTTGAGACTCCAGAGATCGTGTCTCATGAAGGAGAACCTACAAACATGAAAGAAGATGAGAAGACATTGATAAAGGCTTTCTTTGATATGAAAAAGATGGTGAAGGCCCTCTATGAAGAGAGGAATAGCAGGTTGCAAGGATAAAGTTACAAACCTCCCAATGGAGAAGGTTCTTTAGGAGGAGGTAATGGAAAAGGAGGTAATGGGAGTGGAGAAAAACCTTGATCTAGATTTAAAAGGAATGCAACAAATTACAAATATAACCATAAACACAGAGATGCAATGGAAATAATACTTCATTTCATTAATGTAAAATATTGAAATATGCTTACAAACAACAATGGAAATAAACCAGCTAGGGTGATTCTAGCTTATATCTGAGAAGAGATGTGGTAGCTACCCGCCTCTGAACTGTGTTACAATGAGGCTTGAAGTCCTATTGATTGTTGAAAAAGAATGGAAAACCCTAAACATCCAAAAACCTAACCTTAGAAGATGAAACACCAAACTGTGGGCCCCGTTTGGGTAAATTGGTACATCAACTTCTCGGGGTTGTAACTTTGGCATATGATCTTCGTTTGATGCGCACAATATCTTGTTAGAATGATCTATCTGAGAAATCCAACTTTGAGAAGAGAAACATTGGTCCCATTTTTCCCAAAAAATGTCATTTATGGCCTCAAAACGACTCCGGAAGTTCAGGACCCGAAAAATTGCTAAAAATTGTAAACTGTGCTATAATTGAGGAAACTGAAAAGCTGAAAGAAACAATAGTGGGGGTCCAAGTGGACTTAGCAGGTGGTCACCAATATCCACCTGGATCATTCCTCCCCCCTTAGGAAGCAATGGTTCCCATTGCATTGAGTTCCTCCATGAGATGAGGAAACTTCTGCTGAACTTGGTCCCTGGTGAACCACTTACCCTGGTGAAGGAGTTGGCCTGCTTTGACAACCCGATACAGTTGGATATTTTGTTGGTGAGTGTGCTTGATCTATGTGTCCATGATCCGATCATTTGCAGCTTGTTCCATGCAATCTGGATTTAACTCTGTGGGTGTGATCTGTTCCGCAATGTCGGATGTGTCTAGTAATGGTGGAGAGTATGGCCAAAGGCGGTCCACATTGAACACTGGGTGCAGGCCAAGGAATGGGGGAATGCTGAGCCCAAATGAATTATCTCCCATAGCCTTGGTAATAGTGTAAGGACCATATCGAAGTGGTTTGAGTTTCCGATAGACTCCGGTAAGGTGTTCCTTTTGCAAATGCAAACATACTTTATCACCCACCTAAAACTTGTGTGGCACCCGATGTTGATCATGTCACTGCTTGTACTTGGCATTTGATTTCTCTAGAATGTCATGGACCTGCTGGATAATATGTTCGATGTGCTCGATGAATCTGGTTTCCTTATCTATTTTGAAGTGGACATGAGTTGAATCTGCTTGAGTAGCTGCAAATGGCATGGCCACATCAATGGGACATAGTGGCTGGAATCCCAAGCCCACCTGAAAAGGGCTGTGGCCAGTCAAGCTATGAAAAGCCTGGTTGTAGCTGCGCTAAACATAGAGGAGGCTCTCATCCCATGTGCGTGGATGCTTTGATTTGTACATGCGCAAAATTGTGTGCGATCATCATGTTGACAACCTCTGTCTGGCCATCAGTTTGAGGATGGAAGGCTGTGGACTTAGTGAGTTTGGTGTCCAGCATCGACTAGAGACTGGACCAAAATGTACTGAGGAACTTGTTGTCCCAATCTGAGATGATAGACTGTGGGATCCCAAAGTGTATCCGTCGACTCGTTCAAAGAAGAGTTTAGTAGTGGTTTCTTTGTTGTATTCTTCTTGCAAGCCGCCATAATGGCCATCTTTGAGAACCTATCGACGACCACAAAAACACAGTTGTTTCCATGCTTAGTGGAAGGAAGGCCTGACATGTAATCCATGGAGATGGATTCCCAAGGTCGACTAGGGGTATGCAGCAGGGTATAGAGGGCTTGCTTCTTGATGGTCGGTTTGGAAATGGTGCAGGCAGTGCATGGTTTGATGTACTTCCCAACTGTTAGGTAAAATTGACTTGGGATAGATTCAAAAGTTGACCAGGTTAAACAGTGATGGTTTTGGGGCACATGGTATTGTGCACCCATGGTATTCTGCCCATGGTATTATATGTAATGGAGCCTATAAAAGGCTGGAAGGACTTCATTGTAATATAAGGGCCTGGAGGTGAGAGGTGAAGGCTCACTTGGCCGGATTGGCCAGGGTTTTGGCCAGGATAATGAAATTTCATTATGATCAGGTTTTTCCCCGAATTTGGGGTTTTCCCAAATAAACATGTGTGTTTATGTGTTTATGGTTGCTGCTGGTTATTTTTATATTTGTTTCTCTTAGTAATTCTCCTTCATTAATTTGTGTTCTTGAGTAAATTTCTTAACAATTGGTATCGGAGCCATGGTTGAGAGTTTGGGCTTCGAATGTACGCCTTCAATGAAGGATTTATTTTAGCCCAATGGATAAAAGGATCAGCACAGAAGTTTGTTGTTATCGCTCATGAGATCACCGTTGAAAATGGTTAAAGAGATAATTGAATGTAGATTTGGTATGAATATGGATCAATGATGTGGTCAAGGCCTACGTTGAAGGACTGAGACGAGCCATCGGGCTTCAGATCTGATCAACTGGATTTCTGCATGCCTAATTGCTTAATCATATATGTATCATCTATTGGATTGATTCCACATGAAGAAGTTGAAGGACGAGAAGCGTCGGCAACAAATTCAAGGAAGGCAACAAAGAAACAAAACAAGGATGCCCGCAACTGAGAGAAGATGGGTCAGAATAGCAGCAACAAAAAAAAAAAAA
>APFE031675585.1:41443-67131 GCA_000404065.3 Pinus taeda | reverse complement strand
TGGCAGCTATATTATATTGTTATTGTATGTAGATGACATGCTTGTTGCAAGGTCTAACATGTAGGAAATAAATGTGCTCAAAAGAAAATTGGCAAATTCATTTGCAATGAAGGATTTGGGAGCTGCAAAATAAATCCTCGGCATGAGAATAACTAGAGACAAGAAAAATCGCAAATTAACATTGTCTTAGAATAAGTACATACAAAAGGTGTTGAAAAGATTTAATATGCACAATGCAAAACCAGTTAGTACACCTTTTGCTAGCCATTTCAAACTTAGTAAGGAAATGTGCTAAAAGACCCAAGAAGACATGGATTATATGTCTAAAGTTATGCATCAACAGTTGGAAGCTTAATGTATGCAATGGTCTTCACAAGGCCTGATATTACACATGCAGTGGGAGTTGTAAGAAGGTACATGAACAATCCAGGAAAGGAACATTGGATGGCAGTGAAATGGATTCTCAGATATTTGAAAGGTTCCACAAATCAAGCATTATGCTTTGGTGGTTCAAATATTTCTCTACAGGGATATGTTGATGCAGATATAGCAGGTGATAGAGATAACAGGAGGAGCACCACAAGATATGTATTTACTGTAGGTGGAACAACTATCAGTTGGGTTTCAAAAATCCAAAGTGTTGTTTCACTTTCAACAATAGAAGCAGAGTATGTTGCTGCTACAAAGGCTAGTAAAGAAATGATTTGGTTATAAAGGTTTATGGGTGAATTGGGTAAGAAGCATGATATGGGCATGTTATACAATGATAGCCAAAGTGCCATTCATCTTGCAAAGAAATCAACATTTCATTCCAGGACCAAACACATACAGCTCAAGTACCATTTCATACGATCAGTGTTGGAAGATAGAGAGTTGAAGCTGGAAAAGATACACCCTAGCTAGAATCATGTAGGTGTGCTAACAAAAGTTGTAACCAGGGAGAAACTGAGAATATGCTCAGTTTCAATTGGTCTTCAATGATGACGATGAATATGAGAAACAACCAAGTCCAAAGAGGAGTCATTGTCCAGCAAATGAAGCAGCAGTGTAGTTTCTACAATCATTCTCCAAGTGGGAGATTGTTGGGTGTGGAGCATGATTATTTAGAGGTCTTTATTTCAGTCGGATGTATACCCCAGGAAGTTTGTACACCCCTCCACACGGGGGTGTGCAGGCGAGGGTTTGGGGGGGCCGATCCCCCCCGGCTGGGGGGTCCGGGGGCCAACAATCCCCCACTGCTCCCAAAGCTAAAAACAGATGTAAAACTACCTTGTAAAAGTATAGTAACTAGTCAATCTAGGTCGTTCATTAAGCGGATGATATGACGATAGAACTTATGTTTAGTTTAGGTTTTTTTTCCCTAGAAGGCAACCCCTCTCTTTGTATGAGGGCATTGTATTGAGACTGTGTAATAGATGTGTATTCTCTGAGCAAGAAAAAAAGAGGTGACTGTGAGAGAAAACAGAGAATATTACAGCGAATCTGCTGTAGGTTGTGTCTCTTCATTTTGTTTGATAATAGAAAGGAAGGACTGGTTGTTTGGTTTTATGCATTTTTTGTGTTTATATTTATGCAATATTCTATGTACTCCATACCTCTATAATATATAATTTTCTAACACGTGGTGTATGTGGAATTTTTTCATAGAGCATGCCAGATTGTGTGTAAATTAAATCCAAATGTTGGGCACAAGAAATCACTTGCTCTTTTGTAACAACTCCAACTTTAGCCACATCCTCAATGATAGATGGCAATAAGGACTTAATGAACCACTCAGATAGAAGCTGATCAAGAACGTAGGTTTTAACCATTCGATGACAATGATGCCACTCATGAATATGATCTAATATGTGATTAGAAATCATTTGTTTAAAGTTGGTCAAAAGTTCCCTTCCAGTTTCATATATGATGGGTAACTGGAAGTGGGTCAAAAAGGTAGTGGCTAAATGGGCAAAATTATTAAAAGAAGCTCTTGGCAATTAAATACACCACTTAGTAGCCGAACCAGTGAGCGTTCTTTGGAAAAGGCGGAGTCTTACCGAATCATCATTCAAGGAGTTTCAAGAACACCATAAATGATAACTCATAACATGATTTGACAGGTCTTCTCTAGGATTTCCATTAAACTTTGGAATATCGGAAGGCAACTTATGAGGAATTACCAGCCACCATGGTGCATATTGAATTGGATCATTGGTAAGTCGGTTCAAATTTGGTAATTCTAGAGTTGCAACAAATGGCAACTGCCGATTCAAATCAAGTTGAGCATATCCGAGATAAGATGGAATTGCCTATGCCATAGGCCTTTGCATACCCGCATAAGGTAGATATCCTTGATAGGGTGATGGGACATATCCGGTATATGGATTAAAACCAGGTTGGGCTTGATACACAGGACCGTAATATGCTTGATATTGTCCTTGCCTAGGTTGAGCTTGGAAAGTAGGCCCATACTGAGGTTGGACATTATGAAAAGGAGGCTGTTGATACTGTGGCTGCTAAGGTTGTTGGGGTATCAGTTGTGAAGTTTGATATTTCCCTCCAACACCAATTTGACCAAGTTGAGGATAAAGTAAACCTGTAGCAACTTGAGTCACTCCAAATAATGGCACAGTAACCTGAGGTAATTGTACCCTAGAAACAAGCAGTTGTTGCATAACAGCCTGAGAAGTTTGGGTTTGCTGACTCGAAACTTGTGGTTGCGAGGTAGTGGAACTAGCTTTCACAAGTTGAGATACAATAGGTTGAGCTTGTCTCTGCGATTCCATAGTTACAACAGGTTGGGTTGGTATAACCATCTCAATTTGCATAGGTTGTGTTGGATAGACAAGCCTTGGTTGTAGTGGCATAGTTGGCTACCACTGACAGACTCTCATTTTAGGTTGACCTGAATATAGTGGGACATAACCATAGGGTTGTACTCCTTGATAGGGAGGATGCGGTGAATAGGCATATTGCTGACCATATGGTGGCAGTCCAGTGTTAAGAGGATATACGGGTCTTTGTTCACTGAATTGCCCAATTTGATGCTGGTAAGGAGGATCAAACTGTTGTCCTTGATAAGAAGAACCAGGTAAAATTCTTGATGATGACATGGGTGATGACCATGGGAAAGAAGAAACCCCTTAGTGGATTCCAGACATAGATTGGTAACCAGCTGGGACAGACGACTGTCCATATAAATGTGACTCAGGTGTGGTAGTAAATATCGAAGAAATAGCAGTGAACGACTCTGTCGCAGCTGCATCAGATGAAATGGTCTGGGATGTTAGAAATTGTTCTGCCATGGTTAACTGACCCAAAAGTTGACCTAAAGAATCAAGTGGTATCTCAGAGGCAACAACAAAATGAGGAAGAGATTGAGAATAAAGATACAAACCAGGTCCAAAATGATGTGGAGTCCTGTGTGTAGAATATTCCTCAGCTTCCTCCTCTACAACAATTAATCCAGGTGGAAGGATTTCACTATTGGGTCTGGAAAATACTTCTGGTGTTAAAGATGGATTTTCATGAACTACAGATGACTGAGGTATTTCATTAACAACTTCAGACTGTTCAAGGTCAAAGTCCAGATGTTCTGGTAAAAGAATTTCAGTTTCAAGGGAAGGTTCATGATCAACTTCAGGTTCAGGAATATCTTTGGTTTCAACCGCTATAGGTTCTGGATCAAATTCCAATTGAACTGGTTCATGTTCTGAAGTAATTTCGGGTTGATTAACTTCAAGTTGTGGATCAACTTTAGTTACTTTTTCACTTGTTTCTGTTATAGTGGCCTTAGGTAGTTGAGTAACTTCCTCTTGTGTAACAGATGTACCAGAAATAGTTGGAGTAACTAGAGGCTTGGTACTAGTCGTGATAGGTGGCTCTGGTAATTCAGATGAAGTACCAAAAACTCTTGATGTACAAGACTCAGTTTGACGAGTCTGTCTTGACCAGATAAGAGTCGCCTCCGGTGGCAACGGCGGTTTGCTCGTAACTCTACTCGAACGACAGAGTGGAGGTTGATCTTCCTCTAGAATTGCTGATTGTTTCAATCAACCTAAAATCAAATAAGGAATAAGGATCTTATTCGTGGTCAATTAACTTTTACAACACTAGAACATAACTTTTCTTTTTCATTTTTAAAGAGTCAAGAAAAAACAAAAGATGGCTCTAGTCACTTTCAATGTTTAATGAGCCTGAAAGGACAAGTGCTCAAATGAACCTTTTCTTTTAAGGAGTCGAAAAGGAATGAAAGTGACTACTCTGGAGATTCTAGACAAGAGAGTTTGCCAAACTAATCACAAAACTGCAATATACACCTTGGGGGTAAATGAAAGAGAAATTACCAAGGATTTACCATACAACAGTCAGTCTTCCCGAATGTTGTGTTCAGTGCATTGTGATAAGGTGGCAGACTCGGCTTCCCAGGGATAAAGCATTTTAACCTATTGGGGTCTCCCACTATATACTCAACGGTACAGGGAGCACAAGTCCATACTAGTACTTATTGAATCAGAGAGGAGGAATCACCCAACCTCAATGAAAATTACAGCCACTAGGTTTTAAGATGTCGGAACACGTCTCTAGCCTAGACCTCTAGATGTTTTTGTTAAGTTCCAATGCGTTTTTAGGTTAATTGATGTAAATTTTAGGTTGATCTTGCTTAAAAATTTCCTTTGAGGGTTCACCATGAGATGTTTTCCGAAATTCCTAAGAATGCAACTAGAATAAGAAGCACTTTTTCCATTTGTTTCAACAATGAAAATCCTAGCTATGAGGGATAGCGCATACAAGTACTTTTTGAACAAAAAACAAAGAGAACAAACTAATGCAAATCCCTAAACCATTCCTTTTGAGCACACAAATTCAAACTCTAAAATGAAAATTGCATGTATTTTTTTTTTTCAGTTTCTTTTAATGTGAATGATGCAATAAGAAAAACTAATGCACAAATGATTCAGAAACTCTTTTCACAAAAAATGTCGATTTATGACAATTTCTTTTAAAGGGAAAGGAAGACTCATACAACACTTTCAACTTCAAAGAAACAAATATTTTCGACACTCTGAAACAAAAATATGAATCAAATGCACAAATAGATCAATCGACTATTTATGAAAGAAGACTTTAAGACACTTCATTTTTTACAAAACAATCGATCGAAACTTCTTTTCGACAATGGACTAAAAATGATAAAAAATACATAAAAAACATTCAACAATCTAGTCTAAATCAGGTCAAAATAAGGAAACAAAGACTGTTTTCAGAGACAAGACCTCATTTGTATCCAACAAGCAATTCAAACAGCTAAAAATTGACAAAAGTTTTCAGTTCCTAGATGGGAAAACTAACCCTAAAGGGATCAACGCAGTCACAAAGGTGCGTTGATTACAACAAGACATTTATGCTCACAATTGACTTAATTTTCAGTGAATTTAGGCTTGAATTCAATAAATGGTAGAAGGTACAGTATGTCAAAGTGTTTTAAGAGATTGATAAGCTACTATAAGGGATAGGATCGATCCCTAGTATGGTCTCCAATTTGTTTTGGGCAAATTTAGTGTTTCTTCAAATGCCTAACCCTCTAGACCTAGTAGCTAGTCTAGAAACAATAGACAAAGTAATTCGTCGCTTTTCCTATACTTAACAGATAAGAGAAGGAAGGAAAGGAACCAACCTATAACTTTCGCTTGATCCCTCTCTCCTTTGACCAATTTTGCTGCTCCTTTCCATACTTAACTTGCTTGGAAATTACCCGCACATAAGTCAAGATAGAAACCCATCAAAGCATACGATAATGATCTGTTAACTAAACATATCATAGAATCCAGAATACGATATACATCATATAAACACATGAATGGAAAAAGCTTAGAATTCTTTATTAATAGAAGGAAAGATTACAACCCATGAAGATTCATGCTTGATTCAGTGTCATCCTTCTAGTTTCAAGCCCTTCTCTCCTCATGAAGCAACAATTTGACATTATTATAATACTCTTACAAATCTCATTCAAACAACATTTCCTTAGCTCAATAAATTCCAACCTAGACCAGCCTTTGAATGCTTAGTCAATTTATAGCTAAATGGAGGAGGTTAAGCCATTAATGGCCCTCATGAATGCTTTGCCAAAATTGGGAAGTGGTTCCATGGAGGAAGGGATAATGGATTAAGGTTCGTTCATCCTCTTCCTCATCCAAAAGAGGGCTCCATCCATATGGAAACTTCCAGAAGCATCCATTGGATGAGGAATCCAATGGATTCATTTTAAAGATTCGATGAATCTCGCTCAGCACGGGTGAAATAAAGAGCAACTATGCTGCAGTGCACCCAGATAGTGCAGTTCCTGCATTGCAATGCAGCCTGATAAAGGGCCACCTGAGTTGATCTCCTTAGGGGGTATTTTTTGGATGAATGGTGACATGGAAACTCTTGGGAAGCAAGCATGATGTACGTTGACCTCATTAGGGAATGAAAACAATTGAATTAGGGATTAATGGACCCTAATAATATGGATCTAGAAGCTGGGGTTGATGTGCCCAAATTGACCTTTAACACACATGCACCCCCTGTTCATCAATAATGTATCCCAGATACTAAACCTGGGTCATCAAAAAAGTGAATTTCTCCAAATTGGCACATAATTTTTGTTGCCACAGTGTTTGGAGAACCTGTCGAATGTGGTGGAGGTGCTCTTCCTAACTTTGGTTGAAGATCAGGATGTCATCCAAGTATACCACTAGAAATGAGTTGGTGAATGGCTGCAAGATGTCATCCATTAGCCTCATGAAGGTTGCAGGAGCATTCGTCAATCCGAAAAGCATAACCAACCATTCGAAAAGGCCCTCCTTAGCTCTGAAGGAAGTCTTCCACACATCGGAGGGTTCGATTGGTACCTGGGGATATCCTGACTTCAAATCGATATTGCTAAAAGATTTTTCCTCCTTCAGGTGGTCTAGGAGGTCATCAATCCATGGGATCGGGTACCTATTATGGACAGTGATCTTGTTCAGCGCCCAATAGTCAATACAAAGTCTCCAAGTCCCATCCTTCTTCTGTACCAACACGATCGAGCTCCCACAAAGCGATGAACTCGAACGAATGTGACTTTTCTGCAGTAGCTCCTGAATCTTCCTCTTGATTTCATTGGTCTCTAGAACAGAGTGCTGATAGATTGGTCCATTGGGTAGCAGTGCACCTGGGGTTAGATCGATGGAGTGCTTGACCTGACAGTGCAGAGGAACCCCTGTGAGGGAGGTGAAGATGTCCTCGTACTCCTCCACAACCTTGTCCATCTGCAGTTGTTGTGCAGAGGGGCCCTGTCTGGTGCTCGTGGCCACCATCTTCTTCTTTCCTTAAGGGCGTATCATCAGGAAAACAAATTTCTTGGCTTTGGAAATGAGCTTACTCCATTGCTTTGCAGTAACCGAAGAGATAGTGGTAGGAGGTGCTACCTTCGGTATCCTGTACAACTTATTTCCTAAAGTAACAATAACAACATGGGGCCTTGATTCATACACAGCATGTCGCTTCCAAAAGTATGGTTGTCCTAATAATACATCACAAACTTCAAGGGGAGCAATGTCACACAATACCTCATTAGTGAAGGGCTTGATGTTGTATGGAAGGCGACACTACTAGCTCACGCGAAGATCCCGTCCTTGGTGAAGCCACTTGATGGTGTACTGTTGTGGATGTGTTGTGGTCAGTAAGCCCAGTCGCTTCACGACCTCTGCCAAAATGAGGTTCTTTTGGCTCCCGCTATCAACAATGAACTATAACAGGGAGCCCTTTACCCACATCTGGGAGTAAAAGAGACGCTCCTCCTCCTATGGATCTTCAATTTCCTCCTTCTGTAACTTCATGGTGGCAACGGTGGCGTTGGGCTCCACATCAATAATCTGCTTCCCTTTGTCATTGAATTAGATTCAAAACATGCATTTGATTTTGAAACCTTTAGCTTGGCCACTAGTGATTGCTTGGTTTGGCAGTCACTTGTGTTGTGAGTGGAGCTCTTATGGAACTCACACCACTTTCCCGTGTCCTTTTTTGGCTTCACGACGTTGTTCTTTGCTTGTAGCTTTGGCAAGTTGTCTTGGGCCGCCCCACCTTGGCTTTGTCCTTTGTTCTGTGGTTTGGGGGCACCATTCCCTTACTTTGGATTCACAGATCCAAAGTCTTGCTTCTTCTGTTTAAACTTTTGCTCGACCTTGACGGCATATCGGTATGTCATGTCGAGAGAGGGGATGTTTAGGAATTCTATTTCTTCCTGGATGTACTTGTGCAGGTAGCCGCCTATTTGAGTACCAAAGGCTACTTTGAATCTTTGATACCCAACTTTGTGTGAAGGGTATGGAAAATATTAGTAAACTATGGCATGTCTTAGTCCCTCCCCTACCACAGAGTGGTCTAATTTATGTACTGATCCTCATAGCTTCGGATAGGGTAGTACTGCTCCTTGATGGCATCCCGGAATGAATCTCAAGTGGGTGTTACTGAAAATAGTGAGCCTGTGCTTTCATCCATCTACTCGTAGTAGGCTTCCCACCAGTCCTTGACGTGGGAGGCTTCTTTGAGAAGAGCGAAAATAATCTTTTCCCGACTGGAAAAATCATGAACAGAAAAATAACCCTCTAGTAGATTTAACCATTTATCAATGGCATCTGCGTCTATCTGACCCACAAATATGGGGATTTCAAAATTAACTTGTATCTTAAATGGTGTGGCATTTCCAGAGTAGCTGTTGGATCCAATGCTTCGCTCCTGGGTAGTCGCTGAAGGATCTGGGCAAAGCTATCCATCATCGCGTTCCTTTGTCACTCGAGGGCTTCTTCAAGCAATATTTTGATGAGATCTACTGCCCCCTCATCTTTCTTTTCATCCGCCATCGAAGGCCGTCGGGATTTGTGAGGCTGGTCTTGCAAAGGTTTGACCAGTTCAAGCCCTAACCCCTTATATCCCAACCTCATTGGGGACATGCAAAGAAAAACAGAGAACAAGTAGACCGCTTTGACACCACTGACTCAGATTTAAACAGGAACGCAACAAATTACAGAGACAACCATAAACATAGAGATGCAGCAGAAATAATACTTCATTTCATTAATGTAAAATACTGAAATATGCTTACAAACAACAATGGAAATAAACTAGCTAGGGTGATGATATCTTATCCCTGATATGAGATGTGGCGGCTACCTGCCTCTAAACTATGTTACAATGAGGCTCGAAGGCCTATTTATTGTTGAGAAATAATGGAAAACCCTAAACATCAAAAAACCTAACCTTAGAAGATGAAACGCCAAACTGAGGGTCCTGTTTGGGTAAATTGGTACATCAACTTCCGAGGGTTGTAACTTTGGCATATGATCTTCGTTTGATGTGCACAATATCTTGTTAGAAATATATATTTGAGAACTACAACTTTGGGAAGGGAAACATCGGTCCATGGACCCATGTTGCTCACAGTTTTCCCAAAAAACGTCATTTAGGGCCTCAAAACGGCTCCGGAAGTTCAGGACCCGAAAAACTGCTAAAAATAGTAAAGTGTGCTACAATTAAGGAAACTAAAAGGCTGAAAGAAACAATGGTGGGGGTCCAAGTGGACTTGGTAGGTGGCCACCAATATCCACCTGGATAAAACCTCCACCCTCTCCACCATCTTCTTCATCTTCTTCTTCACAAGCATCTTCACCCTCTTCAACTAACACAACCCTTACTCATACTCATCATCATTCTTCAAAAGGAACTGGTAAATCACCTTTTTTAAAACTTGATGTTAAATTCGAGTTTCCTATGTATAATGGTGAAGTGAATGCAGAGAAGATTGACAATTGGATTTGTTAGTTGGAGGTCTATTCCAGGATTCAAAACCTTCAAGAGGATGACATAAAGAGTCAATTAACTTCCTTGAGAATGGAGGGTGCAACACTAGTATGGTGGGATTAAAAGACCCAAGAGAAGATAATAAAAACACAATAAGATCTCAATTTATTGGAATGATTTCATTGCTGCAATTAAAAGAAAATTCTACCCTCTAGCTTATATGTAGAAAGCCATCATGAATTGGCAGAACTTTAGACAACTTAAAGGTCAAAATGTGTAATATTACACCCAAGAATTCAAAAAAGATCTTTGATGTTAGGTGTAGATTTGCAATCACAAGACACATTACTGAAGTACATAGGGGGTTTACAAATTTACCTTAGGCATACTATCTTAATGTTTAATCCCAATAATATAGATGATGTGTGTGTGCAAGCCACTCATCTTGAGGCAAGAGGGAAAAACACCCTAGAAGAAGGTAGTAAAAATCCATTTAAGAGTAAAGGAAAGGAAAGGTAAAGAACAATGCATCTATCAAAAAAGAAGAGAAAGTTAAATGCAAATGATGTTCCAGAGAGGGTCACGATGAAGCTCATTGTTGGAAGCTTCATCCCGAAATGAGACCAAAAATAAACAACAACAAGGGGAAAAAGAAAACTACAACCACTCAACAGGATTTGGGATCTGATTCGGGTGATGAAACTAAAATCATAGCCATGGGGTTAAAAGGAAAATAATATATTGCCAGCACTAGTTCTTCAAACTCGGAAAATGAAACTCCAAATGAAAAGAGGAGAATATAACTCTTTCACATAAGGGTGATCTCAAAACATAACAAGGTTGATACGTTGTTCGCTAGCAGCTCTCAAGTCAATCTTATCTCTGAAAACATTGTCAAGAGTTTAAATGTGGAATCTGTTCCACATCATAAACCGTATCCACTTGGATGGGTATGTGACAATGCTCAATTGCAAGTTATGAGAAAGTGTAAATTGAAATTCATTCCCACTACAAAATTCATAGATGAAGTGGAGCTTGACGTTGTGTCGTTAAATATATGTGGCATCATTTTGGGCAGCCCATACCTTTATGACAAAAAAGCTATCTTCCATTGATATGAAAGCAAATATCATTTATTTGAAAATGGAGTAGAATATATTGTGAGAGCTCATGACAAGAAAACAAATATTTTGCTTGTTAATGCAGGGCAGATGAAAAGACTAGTGAATTAGAGAAAGAATTTTTTGCTTCTCATGATCAAACCCAAAAATGATGTTGATAATGAAGCTTTTAAGGGTTGTGATTCGAATTTGAAATCTGAATTGGTTGATGTAGTTAACCAATATGATGAAATGTTTAAGAACCAAATGGATTACCCCACAAGAGAGGAATCCAACACGAAATACAGTTGCAACAAGATTATCCTCTTCCTAACATTGGCATGTACAGGATGTCAGTGATGGAAAGCGTAGAAATTAAGACACAAATCCAAGAGTTGTTGAATAAAGGAATCATCAGACCATCTTCCTCACCTTGTGGTTCACCTATTGTCTTGGTTAAAAAGAAGGATGGAACATGGCGCATGTGTGTGGACTTTCGTGCATTGAAAAAATTACGGTAAAGAACCATTAACCACTGCCTTGAATAGATGATTTATTGGATCAATTGAAAGATGAAAAGTATTTTACTAAGCTGGACTTAAGAAGTGGCTACCATCAAATTAGAATAGGGATACATTTGGAAGACAACGTTTAAAACAAAACAGGGTTTGTTTGAATGGCTAGTTATGTCATTTGTTTTATATAATGCTCCTGCTACATTCATGCGTGTGATGAATGATGTGTTGAGGCCATTTCTTGATGAATTTGTCATAGTCTACTTAGATGACATCTTAAATTTCAATAAATCCCATTTTGGATATGCCATGCATGTAGAAAAGTACTTTATGTCTTGAAAAAAGAATAGTTGTATATGAAGATGTCAAGGTGCGAGTTTGGAAAGACTTATTTAGTTTACTTGGGTCATATTGTTGGAGGAGGTGAGTTGAAAATAAATCCCTCCAAGGTTGATGTCATTGTAAATTGGCCAAGGGCCAAGACAGTTATAGAGGTAAGAAGTTTTTTGGGAGCAGCCCAATATTGGAGGAAATTTGTTTTTGATTTTTCTCTTATAGCAACTCCTTTACATGCGGTGACCAACGTGAATTTTTTTTCTTCAGTGGGGAGGCAAACAACAAAAGGCCATTGATGCATTGAAGGAAAAGATCAATACATCTCCAGTACTTGCACTTCCAGACATGAGACAGTCATTTGAGATTCAAACAAATGCTTTTGACTACGCTATGGGTGCAGTTCTCATGCAACATGGTAAGCCTATCTATTTTCATTCGGAAACTTCTAATGGTGCAATGATTAACTATCCTACACATGACAAGGAATTGTATGCATTGGTGCAAAATGTGAAAGAATGGAAACACTACCTGATGAGTAAGGAAACAATCATTCACACTTATCATCAACCATTGCAATAATTGCAATCCCAATCAAAGTTGCAATAATCAAGGCACTTCTGATGGATGGGTTTTCTTCAACAATTCCACTTGGTAATCATGTATAAGAAATCTATCTACAATAAAGTTGCTAATATGCTTTCTAAGCCGATTGTTAGTGCAACTACTTTACTCAAGCATAATTTTGTTTTACATGAAAGTTATATTGAGCAATATGCATTAGATAATGACTTTCAAAATGTTTATGCGAGATTGAGTCAAGGTAACCAAGTGAGGAATTGGATTATCATTTGCACGATAGCTTGTTATACCATCTTGGCATGATTTTTATTCCATAGGGAGAAAGAGTTAACACCATAAGAGAAGCAAATACTTCTCTTATTGTTGGTCATTTCAGTGTAAGTAAGATGGTGGCACATCTATAGAGGTATTGTTATTGGCATCGTATGCTTGAAAGTGTGTCTCATTTTATTAAAGGATGTTCATTATGTGCAATCAGTAAGCCTAGTAATAGGAATTTAGGATTGTACACACCACTTCCAGTTCCTTCACGACCGTGGGAGAGTGTTTCTATGGATTTTGTAGGAGTTCTTCCATTGTCAAAAAGAGGTCGTGATTATTTGTATGTAGTTGTGGATATGTTCAGCAAAATGTGTATTTTGATGCCATGTAAAAAGCAAGTTACAACTGAACAAACTTGTCAATTATTCTTTTAGAATGTTTGGTTGCATTTTGGATTCCCCACATCCATTGTTAGTGATCAAGATTCTCGTTTTGTGGGGAATTTTTGGTCAAATTTGTGGGGAGTCATGGACACCAAATTGAAAAAGCGTACATCCTTTCATCCACAAACAAATGGTCAAACAGAGGTAGTGAACATAACAATGATACATCTTCTTTGTGGGTATTGCAACAAGCATCTTAAGTTGTGGGATGAATAGTTGCATTATATTTAGCATGCTTACAGCCGATCCAAGCACTCTTTCACTCAAACTTCGCCATTTGAGGCTTCCTTGGGATAATTGCTTAAATCTCCGTTGGATTTTATTTTTGGCAAAGATGTTGCTATTGAAGGACATAACAACAAAGACAAAGCAAGAAATTTCATTGAACAAATACAATTAGTACACCAAAAGGTTCAATAATAGCTTGAGAAAATCCAAGGCAAGTACAAAGCAAGGCACAACAAGCATAGTCAAGATCACAAGTTCCAAGTTGGTGATGAAGTTTGTCTTCACATTAACAAAGAGAGGCTCCAAGGAGAAGGCAAAGGATAAAACCAATTAGATATGGTCCATTCAGAATTTTGGAAAATATTGGTAACAATGCCTTCAGGTTGGATTTTCCTTCATATATGCAAATTTATGTTGTTGTTAATGTTGAGAATTTAAGGTTGTATGAGCCTCCTTTGATTGAAGATCAAGGAGAGAATATTAAAATTCCTTCTATTGAAGAATTTTCTCTAAAATTCCTTGATGAGCTTTAGCAAGACACTATACTTAATAGAAGAACAAGGAATTCAAAAAGGGTCAGTATCGATTATCTTCGAGTGGGGCTCAAGGGTACAAATCCTTTAAAATCCAAATAGATGGAGGTTGAAAAGGTGAGGAAACTGTACCCTTATCTGCTGAACAATTTAAAGTGATCCTTTTGGGATCAAAAAGGCTTCTAGTGGGGAGGAGTGATCAGGTGCTCAAAATTAGGCTAAAAAATCAAAGTGTCATAATCTTGTTAAACTTAGCTTCAGATCGAAGAGCTCGTCATTTTGATTCCAATGGTGTGAACGACGCTCAAATTCAAGCTCGTATGCAGAAGTTAGAGCAAGTAGCAGTTCAAGTTTGACTTGGACACATGGCAGGATTGGATGATTTGGCAAGGTCCTTCAATGAATGAGGAGGTGCCAAGTGGAAAGCTGCCATTGGCCCCCACATGTCACAAATCACAATCGTAGGTAGGTCAGCATTAAAAATCGGCCCCCAAGCAAGGAGGGGTTGCGATGTGATAAGGCAAGCAGGAAGGCATTCAAGAATCAGCCAAAGGCATGCTGCGATAGATCGATAGTGCACATCGGTGAAGGGAAGAATTTCAGACCATTGGCCCCTATCATACCCATCGATTCACCGCTGAATTGCGAAATGCGATAGGTTCCTTGGATGCAATACAACTATAGGCTGCAGTCTAATGGTCCGTCGGGTCTGTCGTATCGCAATCATACATTTCCCGCCTTGTTCATAGACTGTAAGCCCGCAGGACTCTACTAATTGCGATTTGCGATAACACAGTCAATGCCGACATATTATGGCCTGCCGCGTGGCGAAATTTTCACCTAGTTAGAGCGTTTTTAGGGCTAATTTGAAGGATCCTGTCGGATGTGGAGCAATTTGTGGAACGAATAGTGGGAAAACTAGGAGAAGTCATAAATTCTTTAGTTTTCCATTAAATTGGTTACAAAATAGGCTAGAGAGCCATTTCTTAGTATTATTGACTCATTGGAGGAGGTTTTAGAAGCATTTGAGCATTGTAAACACATATTTTTACATTTGAGCATAATAGAGAGGCCCAAGCCATTGAAAGCTAGACTAAGGAGACGTAGCCCAAGAGGAGTGTACTCCTTTATCATGTGCTTGTTGTATTGTGTTTTTGATGATGTTCTATACATGTTTATGTTCTTGCTCAGTTTATGATTTATGTTAAATTGCTCATAAAATTAACATAAAAAACTCTTCATTTCACTTGCAAAAATTCACGAATCCTTAAGCACAATGAAAGCATTTTGTTTATAATCTTAGGAAGATCTTAGCACTGCAAATAGTATTCTAATTAGATCACTGGTGGTGTATCTATATATATATATATATATATATATAATATATATATATATATATATATTATATAGTGATTGTGTTCAAGCTCTCAGGGGTGGCATGTCTTATCTTTATCGTAACCAATGAAGAGCATGAAGGAATATCTCAAGAAAATAACATAAACAAAGACTTGTCGCAGTCAAGAAAGAATGAGTCAAGGATTGTGATTGGATAACAAAGACATAAGGAGACCAAGGAGTACAGTGATATCAAGTCTATATATTGTGGATTGTGGGCCAAACAGTCAAAGGATAGTGACAAACATCGTGGAGGTAATCTGGTGTCAATTTTGTCAAGGATCTTGGTATTCATAATTTAAATATCTATAAGAAGAGATTCAAGGGTTTTATGCTTAAGAGGAGAAATTTTGCCCTGGCTTGGAGCCAACACTTTGCGTACATGTACTTCGTTGTTTTTCTTGTTTTGATAACTGTTTGATGATTAAAGAACAAACAAACATAAAGAAGTTAACTTAAGAAAAATAAAAGACATCACAAGGAGTTGTTAATGATGGAAAAATCATTAATAACTTGCCCTAGGTTCTTCAACACTTATGACTTAACAAGATTCAATATGTCATGTGAGTGGGGACACCTGGGTGAATGCATGAAGATGGTTTACACTTTTGAGCCAAATGTGGCAATGAAATTTCAAGTTTTTCATCTTTTATCGAATTGAAGCCTCAAAATTGATACGAGCATTGTGAATTTTGATTCAGAGTAAAAAGACATTATGTAGAGAATTATGTTGCTATCATAATGGTATGTTTTGCAAAAAAAATTAGTTTCATATAATCTCTCAATTTTCCTCTAAATACAATATTTGTCCTTGCAAATTTTCGCAAATCTAAAGAGGCATGCGTGTGTTTGCGTAACATAATTTAGCCAAATCATATTTTTTTATTTTTTTTTCGAAGTTGGCGAAGTAATATTTCAATTTTATTTTGTAGACATGTGTTTGTGCAAGATTTTTTCAACTCTTTAAATAAATTTAAAAATCAAGAGTACTCTTTTGAAGAGGACAAGTAAACGAATATAGTGGTATTTTTTGAAAAAAATTCATTGTGTACATTTTATGTTATTAATTTTTTATTGAACCCCTTTGAAACCATCCAAAAAAATTTCAAGAATTATGTTTAAAGTAAATTAGCTGAAAAATATCATATGAATTCGAAAGTGTCAAACTCATATGCCATTGGATAGAGGATTCTTTCACGAATCCAACATGATCAACTCCACCACTGAAGGACAAATTTTGCCCAAAATCTGCTAGGGTACAAAATGAGGTTGTAGAGAAATATGTAGAAGGGGTTGTAAAATGATGATTTTTAGGACCTTAAGAGCTCAATCGAGCACTTGATTTTGAAATTAAAATAGCTCAATCGAGTTGTGTAGGTGGTTTCCACCCACCAATCACTTACCAACTTTTATTAATACCATTTATGTTAAATGCTATGGATTAGTGAGTCAATTGAGTGTCTGTTGTCAGCCCAAAAAAATATAAGAGTCTAAATTTAATTGTAGAAAAAATAACAACAAACATTCATTCATAGAGAAATATCAGAGTGTGAAAATTACACAGGAATCCACAACTAACATGGGAAATTGGAGATTTCGATCTAGAGAAGGAAAGAAATTGTCAATCACATAAGAAATGCGAGAAAAAACTAGAGAAAGGATGAGAAAAAGATGACAGACATTAAGAGAACAAGAAGGTCATGCAATTCAATAAATTCATGCAAATACATGCAATTCAAGTTGTCTCACTTCTCATATTACTTGCTCCATATTATATGCATTAGGAAACATGATTGAAAATAAGAAACACATGGAGAATGAAACAATGAAACCAAGATATAATAAGCATTGAAAGTAATATCATATAGTTAAAAATTGAGATGTAACAACAACTAAAGAAAACCACTTGAAACCATGGTTTGTTAGAATTTTTTGAAACCACTTGAATTCATGCAAATTATGAACTACCTTCGAATTGTAATGGTTTAGGATAACCCAAAAAAACTAAGGGTGTGATTTAACCAAAGAAAACCATTGTAACATAATTTCAATATATTGTTTACATGAACTATAATTCATGGAAATTTATTTAGAAGAGGGATTAGCAAAAATGGTTGTCACTTAGGTGCTCTAAAACCTATAAACATTAGTTTGATTGTTGCTTCATATCCTTGTAGGAGTTAAAAGAGAGAAAATGTATCAAAATCTATAAGGAGCAAGAGTATCCCTCTTTCCAATGTGCGTGTTGAGAAGACATTCTTTGTTAAACATATATAACAACTTTAAATTTTTGTGACACCCATCATCATATATAACGTTTAATGGTTCATTGAATCCTAAATAATGATCCCTACCTTCGAAAACCTCACAAGTTTCTTCTTTCAATTCTCACATGAAGGTTATGAGAATTTTTTAAAGAGAACACATTTTTTGAAAACATACAAAGTGTAGTGTAGGTTCATGCTTGCACAAAAATGAGTGTATTATTGCATATCACTATAATGCTCCATGGGTGGCTCATGTGATTAATCAATATTAAATTCATAAATAATAAATGCAAATGAAATAAATTAGTGTGCATGTATCGATGATATGTTAGAAATGTAAGCCCCAAGGGTTAGCTCAGTTGGTCAAAAATTGTGCCTCGCCATTGGGAGGTCATAGGGTCGAATCCACCCGAAGCCCTTGGGGTCAGGTCTTGCAATAGGCAGAGGGGCGATTTAGCCTAGCTATCGCCCAGATTTTTCCGTGGACGTAGCGATCACTCACTGACCAGGGTGCTCGTGAACCACATGCAAAAAAAAAAGATATGTTAGAAATGTTTACAATGTTCTATGGAAATCTAATGTTGATTAAATTCATCTAGTTGTTTCTCAACATGTAATCATGAAATATCTTGCAAAGTATGGTTCAAAAGTAAAAAACAAGAACCTTATTTTAAACTTTGTCAAGATTTGATGAAAATAATTGAAAACATAAAAGACTAGATATTCATCTTTGCACGTGCATAAAAAAGGTTCTTTGTAGAAACATATGGTTTTTAAATCCTCTTACCCCTCCTTGTACCTTACATGATTGTTGTGCTAAAATTTCCATGTACAATCTCTTAAAAAGACACTCAAATCATTTGTGCCCCCCTTCACCATAAATGATAACAATGTACATTCATTGTTGATAACACCTGAAGCATCATCTTTGTTCTCTAAATCCACTCAAACCTATATCAATTGATTTTTTTTTGTTTCCTTATTAACAATTTCATTGGCCTCCTCATACTTCTCATCCCACATTTCTTCCACTTTTTTTTCGGAATTGTGAAATTCTCTATAGTTATTATAAGTTATTCCTTTAAGAAAGTTCTTCTTACTATTGTTTTATCGTAATTTTATTTATATGTTTTAAAACTCTAAATGAAATGGTGCTTCTAATCAAGAAAAACTTTTCCATCTAATTTGATCTTGTATAGTAGGTTTTCAAATATTAACATACTTAAAAACTAGTTGAAGAGGTTCCTTCTTGTATCATGGAGTGTGTATTTATGTATTGTATGGTTTTTTAGTCATAAATTATCTTATAGTTGATTAAATTTGTATAAATTTATAAATATAGATTTTGTTTTCTCTCATGAAGTAAACTTGGCCCTTCAATTTGGTAATCACTAACTTGATTGTTTAAGAATCTGCCATTCTCTCAAATTCAAAAGATTCGCTATATCATTGAGTTAGTAATAATTCCCTTTGAAATATGTATTTAGGCTTCTTATATAATAATTTAAACTTAATTTCTATTAGTTTTTAGTTCAACAACCTTGCAAATTATTATACAATATATTCTTCAACAACTTTTCTAGATCTTCATCCTCTTCTCATTTTTGAGCCACTCCCTTTGGCTTCTTTAGTAACCTCTCCAAATCTTCTAATTTTATTCCTAACACCTATTTTTTTTTAATACTTAAATCTATTTCATTCTCTTCTCACAATCCCTTTTACTTGACATTGGATTTAAATAATTGAAATGTTTGGTAAACGAGATATATGAACACAAATATTATATCATCCTTGTTACAATAGGGATCACTTTTAGTTTGGAATTTATATAGGCTTTTGAAGAAATGGAAAATTGTTGCTACGAAAATTAATTTTGAAATAGGTCTTGAAATGCTTCACTTGGTAAATGTGACTAGTTGTGAAACCAAACAAAGCTTCAACCCTAGAATCACTAGTAAAATTTTCAGGTTATATCTAACAATAGATCACCTTTATCACACACCCTTCAATCCTATGCCCAAATGGTTTTAAGTTTTTCATTTATTAAACATGCGTTGGGGGAGAGTGAAGAGAGATCATTGCTTGTGGGACTAGATTACTTAGGAAATAGGTATATTGACAATTTACTTTCCAATATCTCTAATTTTATTCTTAACACCTATTCTTTTTAAATCAAATTTCTATTTCCTTCTCTTCTTGCGATCCCATTTAGCTAACATTGGATTTTAATTCAAAAGTTTGGTGTATGAGATGTATGAAAAAAATATAACACCATCCTTGTTGTAGAGATCACTTAGTGTATGTTTTATATGGTCTCTTAACAAAAAATTGTTGCTAAGAAGAACTAATTTTGAAAAAGGTCAAATTCTTCACTTGGTAAATGGAGTGATGGAGGTATATATATTAAAATATATATATTTATGAATTTATATTAATTTTTTTACACTTATAAATGAATAAAGCAATTCCATTTTTTTTAGTAGTATGCTACCATACCATATCTTGAAATAATTGATTAAATACAATAATTTTAAATAAAAAGAATATAGAAAATATATAACAATTTTCAATTATGATATTGGAAAAATTATAAAATAAAACTTAAAATAAATTATTTAAAAATTCATATGTATTTATTAACGCCATGAATAGAATATATAACCACACAGTAAAATATAAGACATATTCAAATGGCAATTTTAAACACTTAATTATAATATAATCATTAAATTATATACAAGTAATTAATTTGTTTGTTAACATAGTCATAGATTTAACATAAAAAAGATAAATTTTTTAATCATTAATTTATTATAAATGAATTATTTTTTCAATTGTTAACAAGGATCATATTTATAACGTGAAAAAATAATGTTTTAAAGAAAACTATTTACAAATGCATACCTTCGTGGTGTGCAATTTCTTATCATTTACGTGGGGTTCCTCTATGGGTATTCTCAATTGTGGCATCCCTTGAAGTTAAACCATGATTTATACATAACCAACAAATTTTAGCTATTTAATTAAACCAAGTTACGTAATTCAATTTAGTTGGCAATCAAAATATCATGTTTCCCAAAGCACTAATTTTTCATCTCCCTATATAATAAGCTCGCATATAACATAATTTGGAAAAGTAAGTGGCCCATTATCCACACATCTTTTATTTTCTTACAAGGAACAAACATCACATTGTGTAATTAAGGGAATTATATTAAAGGACCATGAATCACATATCCACATACTTGCAATTCAAAGACTTTGCATGTGCACTATACACCTTGCACACACCATCATTACTAACCAATTTGCTTTACTAACCATTACAAGTAGAGTATTTTCTTATATTTTACTTTGAAATTTTGCATACAAACATAGTTTAAAACTAGGAGGATTTAAGTAAGTGACCCTAATCCTCATATATTTTTTACTTGTTTTGCTCGTTCTAATGCACACCACACTTAGCTTAATTAGGAGGAAATTAAGTGGCCCTAAATGCACAAATATTTTTTACTTGTTTTGCTAACCAAAACCTTTATTTCATTCATTTATTTTTAGGACTAGTACTTGGTGATAGTAAAGAAAGAAAGTAGGCACCGCCTTCGTTGCCTCCTTGTAGCGAACCTGTGGTGACATCTAGACCCTTTCTCAAAGCACTAAAGCTTCTATCTCCCTATATGCTCACATAGTATAATTAGGAAAGAAGTGACCCATCATCCACACATTTTTTATACTTGTTTTGCTAACCAAAACATTTATTTCATTAATTTATTTTCGAGACTTGTACATGGTGTTGGTAAATAAATAAAGTTAGCACTGCCTCCCTTGCATCCTTGTGGCAAACCTGTGGTGGAATCTAGACCCTTTCTCAAAGCGCTAAAGCTTCCATCTCCCTATATGCTCACATAGTATAATTAGGAAAGAAGTAAGTGTCCCATCATCTGCACATCATTTATTTTCTTGCATGGAACAAACATCACATAGTGTAATTAGGGGAATTGTAAAGGATCACCACATATCCACATCAATTTAAACTTTGTATGCTTACAATTTCAATTGCACACATATTCACCTCACACACTGACCTCACTTAAACTTTGTATAAAGGGTATCATCTTTCCAGAATCTTTGTACCTTATTTATTTGAGCTTACATTTTGTTGCACACCCTAATTAAAGAAAACTATTTCTAAAAACAACCTTAACATGAACACACTAAATTCCCATAGGGGCCATAACATAATTTATAGTTCACGCTAAGACCACTGTGATAGGCAACACATAAGTCGTCATGGTTTTTTTTTCATATTGAAACATAGAAAGTTGTCTTTTAGTGAGCTTGAAATATTGCATCATCCAGTGAAAAGTCCAGTACATGGAAAGAAAGTCGTGAAGGGGGTTAAGGCTTAGGTGGTGGATTATTAGGAACCTTCATGTTGTCTCCCGACATGTGGTAGGGGTCTTGGATATAAACCTAACAACTAGAAGCTAAGATTCATCCATTCCCACTGGATGCAGGTAACTTAGTGGCCAAATCTTAGGGCATATTTCCTTATATGTTGAGGTGCGAGAGAACTTAGACCTAAAGTGATCTTGGTTAGACTAAGAGAACCATCGCCATCTCTTTTAGCACATAACCCTAGTACATTTGGCCAGTATAACCCTCTCCATACCTTGGTTAGTTTTTTGGCTGCTAGAAGCATCACCAATGACATTTATGACGTGGCCCCAATACCCCATTCTAAGATATTCATAAGGCCCAGTTAGTAAAATAGAAGGAAGTTAGGTCTTTTTAGGAATTTTTCTCATAGGAAAAACCTCACAAAACTTTTTTTGTTGGTTGTTGCACACATCAGAATTAAAGGGAAATTAACAACTTATTATTTTCTTTGTCTTATGTATGTGATTCATTTTGTGTTCCTAAAGAAAATGTATGTCTTCAGGTGTGTTTACAGATGTAATAGTCTCAGGTGTTGTTGACTTCTTTTCTTTCTTGCCAACTAATTTCTTTCTTAGAACAAAATGCTTGTCATTAGTTACATGTTTCATAGGGGTTATATCATCTTCAAGTGCCTCCTACATATAATTTACATCATCATGAAAATTATTTTATCATTCATACATGTTGAATGCTTTTACCTTTCATCATATTTTGAATCACCCTTTTGTTGACACATGGATCGATACTTTTACTGTTGCACTCTTCTTCGACCCAACTTTCCCTGAGCTCGAAACCCTTTTCTTTTTCATGTTTCAACTTAGAACCCTTGGTCCATGTCAACTTCTGCTACCTAGCTATCAAGTCTCAACTTTTTTTTAATTTAACTTTTCCCTAGGGTTTGTGGCTAGAACCCTAGGGTTTCCAAATTGATTTTTATTGACTAAGGAGGAATGCCTTTGCCTTTCATCGCATTCTGAATCACCCCTTTTGTTTTCAGAAGGGCCAATACTTTTTACTCATGTGTTATTCTTCAACTCATCTTTGATCCAAATTTAAACATGAATGCAACAAATTATAGATATAATCATAAATATAGAGATGCAGCAGAAATAACACTATTTTTCATTAATATCAAATAATGAAATATGCTTACAAATAGAATGGAAATGAGACTAGCTTGGGCCATGGTAGCTTATCTCTAAGAAGAGATGTGGTGGCTACATGCCTCTGAACCAAGTTGCAATGAGGCTCAAGGGCCTTTTTATTATTAAACAATAAGAGGAAACCCTAAACAACCAAAACCCTAACCCGAGGAGATGTAACATCAAAAGTTTATGGGCCCTGTTGGGGTTAGCTGGGAAACCAACTTCTCGAGGTCATAACTTGGTCATATTATCTATGTTTGATGCACATGATACCTCATTGGAAAGAATACAACTAAAAATTTGATTTCAATGAAATTTACTATATAAATATTTCCAAAAAAATGTCATTTAGGGCCTCAAAATGGCTCCAGAAGTTTAGGACCCAAAAAACTTCCAAAAATAGTAAATTGTGCTACAATTAAGGAAACTAAAAAAATAAAAGAAACAATGGTGGGGGTCCACGTGGAATAGGCGGGTGGCCACCAATATCCACCTGGATCATTCCTCCCCCTTTAGGAAGCAGTGGTCTCTATTGCATTGAGTTCCTCCATGAGATGAGGAAACTTTTGTTGAACTTGGTCCCTAGTGAGCCATTTTCCTTGGTGCAGGAGTTGGTTGGCTTTGACAGCTCGATATAGTTGGATCTTCTGTTGGCGAGTGTTATTGATCTGCGTGTCCATGATCCGATCAGTTGCAGCTTGTTCCATCCAGTCTAAATTTAACTCTGTCAGTGTGAGTTGTTTTGCAATGTCGGATGTCTCCAATAATGGTGGAAAGTATGGCCGAAGGCGATCCACATTGAACACTGGGTGCAGGCCAAGGCATGGGGGAATGTTGAGCTTAAAAGAATTATCTCCCACAACCTTGATGATGGTGTATGGCCCATATCGAAATGTGCGAATCTTGCAGTGGGGTCCAGCGAGGCACTCCTTCTAAAAATGTAGCCAAACTTTGTCGCCCACCTGGAACTTGTGTGGCACCCAATGTTGATCATGTCATTGCTTGTACTTACCATTGACTTTGCTCCAATATGTCATGGATCGGTTGGCGGATGTGTTGAATGTGCTCAATGAAGCTATTTTCCTTGTCGGCTGGGGCTGGACATGAGTTGAATCTACCTAAGTCATTGCAAATGGTATGGCCACATCAATGGGACATAGTGGATGGATGCCCAAGCTGGCCTGAAAAGCTCCGTGGCCAGTCAAGTTGTGGAGAGCTCAGTCATAGCTGTGCTAGACATAAGGGAGGCTCTCATCCATGTGCGTGGATGCTTTGAGTTGTACATGTTCATAATGTGTACGATCATCTTATTCACAACCTATATCTGGCCATCAGTTTAGGGATGGGAAGTTGTGGATTTAGTAATCATGGTGTCCAACATCTACCAAAGACTGGACCAAAATGTACTGAGGGACCTGCTGTCCTGATCTGAGATGATAGACTGTGGGATCCCAAAGTGTACCCACACTTGTTCAAAGAAGAGTTTAGCAATGGCTTCTGTTGTGATAATCTTCTTGCAGGCTGCCATAATGGCCATCTTC
Source organism: Pinus taeda (assembly GCA_000404065.3). Taxonomy (NCBI): domain Eukaryota; kingdom Viridiplantae; phylum Streptophyta; class Pinopsida; order Pinales; family Pinaceae; genus Pinus; species Pinus taeda. The sequence goes on along the minus strand of APFE031675585.1, from coordinate 42,541 downwards.
GAGAATCTGTCGACCACCACAAAAACACAATTGTTGTCATGCTTAGTAGAAGGAAGGTCTGACATCTAATCCATGGAGATGGATTCCCAAGGTCGACTAGGGGTAGGTAGCGGAGTATAGAGACCTTGCTTCTTGATGGTCAGTTTGGGAATGGTGCAGGAAGTGCAGGATCTGATGTACTTCCCGACATCCTGTCGAAGATTCGGCCAATAGAAATATTCTTAGAGTATTGAAACCATTTTCTCGACCCCAAAATGCTAAGCAGCCTGACTGTAGTGTGCATCCCAAATCATCTTCACACACTTCTTTGGGGGAACACAAAGGTATCCCAAGTGGCATAATAGAGCATCCTAGAGGTGAAAATCCGGAACTTGCTGACCCTCCAAGAGCGTATGGTATGTGTGGCTGAATTTTGGGTCACTTTTGTATAGAAGTGGCCAATCAGAAGCCTTGTGCCTACAAGAGTTGAGCATGGTGGTTAATGCCATGATTGATGGTCGGTTGAGGTAGTTTGCAACATTATTTTTCCTACCCTTCTTGTACTTTATATTCAAATGGAACTATTGCAAGTATACCACTTCTGATGGCAATCATTCTGCAACTTCCCTTGCATTTGTATGAACTGCAGGGTTCGGTGGTCTGTGTGGATGATTGTTTCCTTCCCTAAAATGTAATGCTTCCATTGTCGGCAAGCCTGCACAATGGAATACATCTCTTTGTCATAAGTGGGATACTTTCAGATTGTGTCTAAAAGTGTCTCACTGTGATATGCCACTGGATGCCCCTGTTGAGTAAGGACTACCCCAATAGCATAGTGAGAGGCATCTGTCTCGATGTCAAATGGTTGTTGCAAGTATGGTAATGTGAGCACTGGTGTAGAACAAAGGCGATATTTCAACTCTGTGAATGCCTTCCATTGAGATTCAGGCCAAAAGAAATTTTCTTTCGCTCCTCCTTTGGTGAATTGACTCAAGGGACAAGTGATATGAGAGAACCCCAACATGAACCTGTGGTAGAAATTTGTTATGAAACCAACTCACAAAAAGATAGAAAAGATAGATCAATGCCTTAGAATTCAGCCTCTTCGAGGGGGAAACC
>APFE031675585.1:4168-36751 GCA_000404065.3 Pinus taeda | reverse complement strand
AACATTTCTTTTGTTCTCATCATGAGTTTCCTTTACTACCCTTTCACCATTAGTAACCATTTCTTGTAGCAACTTATTCAAATTTATCTTCAATTCTTCCATCTTAGCATCCATGTCATTCATCTTAGCATCCATGCTGTTCATCTTAGCTTCCATGCCATCCATCTTAGCTTCCACGCCATCCATATTAACTTGCACGCCATTCATATTAGCTTCCACGCCATTCATCTTGGCTTCAGTTACCTTTTGTGAGAGTGAAATTTGTTGTACTTGGTCTTGTAATTTTGATATATCATGTTGCATTTCTTCCTCTTCTTCACGAGTCATGCTAGAGCTTTCAGGTTGCTTACTAGGTGTTTCCATTTTATTTCTTCATGGCATCAGTTAATTCTAATAATTCTTCACTATTCCCTTTGAATTCCTTCAAACTAATCTTATGCAAAATTAAAAAAAACTACACACCTTTTTTTTGTAAGATCTCGATATTGAATCTATTGTATCTCTGTAACTATGGATCTCAAATATCTAAAATTGCATCCTATAGTAGCCCTTTGAGCCCTCTTTCTAACCCCACAAGTCTGATCAAGATTGGATTCTCCAAGGAAGAATTATGCCAAATCTTCCACGATGACCTGATTATAGACTAGTTCAGTAGAGCGAACTTGTACGAAGTTCCACGTGTCAATGTTTCAATCTTAGTACCTAAAACTGATATACAGAAAACTACAGGTTGTCCTCTTTCTGAAACTTCTTATGAAATTTCAATATGATTCACAGAACAAAACTTATGATGATTTTCCCCAGGTCACCTATTTGGAATGTAATTCGGGAGTCTGCAAAATCCTAAATTCCTCAGGTTATATCTTCGAAAATATAGCGAGACAAGCTCTGAAATTCGGACCTGAAGTTCAGAACGATTTCATCTCAAATGGGTTTTTGTTTTAGCTTTTTCAACGTCACAAAAAAAAATTATAGCAAAAATGCCACGATGACCTGTTTGGAGCAGCGAAACCCTAGAATCCAAAGCTCTGATACAAAATGTTATGAAACCGGCTCACAAAAAGATAGAAGAGATAGATCAACGCCTTAGAATTCAACCTCTTCGAGGGGGCAACCTCCTTTACATTACACAAATGAATAATTCTTAGATGATACAAATGATTAAACCTCCCTTCTATATATAGGAGTCTAAGGGGTCACATTATAATCAAGCTGACATAACATTAATAACATCAGAGCACAACAATAACAATAGTGGGTTTCTACGGGGCACACTGATAACAATATGGGGACAATAGGGGCACAATAATAAAAATAAGGGCTACAATGACAATAGTAATGGGGGAATCACTAGTATTATAGGGACCTAACAAAATTGGCAAGACCCAAAACTGCAAAGCTCTGTAAGAGTGGTTGGGGCTGGCTGATCCCGAATGACATGGATCTTGGTTGGATCCACATGCACCATGTTCATCAATAATGTATCTTAGATACTAAACCTGGTTCATGTGAAAAGTGCATTTCTCCAAATTGGCACACAACTTGTGTTGCCACAATGTTTGAAAAACTTGTCGGATGTGGTGGAGGTGCTCTTCCCAACACTGGCTGAAGATCAGGATGTCATCCAAGTATACCACTACAAATGAGTTGGTGAATGGCCACAAGATGTCATCTATAAGCCTCATGAAGGTTGTAGGAGCAATTGTCAACCTGAAATGCATAACCAACCATTCAAAAAGGCCCTCTTTCGTTTTTAAGGCAGTATTCCACACATCAGAGGGTTCGATTGGTACCAGGTGATATCCAGACTTCAAGTCGATCTTGCTGAAATACTTTTCCCTCTTGAGTTGGTCCAGAAGGTCATCAATCCACAGGATCAGTTACCTATTCTGGACAGTGACCTTATTCAATACCTGATAGTCAATACAGAGTCTCCAAGTCCCATCCTTCTTCTGTACCAACACAATCGGATGAACTCTGCCGAATGTGACCTTTCTGCTTAAGCTCCTAATTTTTCCTCTTGATTTCATCATTCTCCAGAATGGAGAACCGATAGAATGGTCCATTGGGTAACGACGCACCTGGGTTCAGATCCATGGAGTGCTTGACCTGACAGTGTAGAGGCACCCTTGCAAGGGAGGTGAAGATGTCCTTGTACTCCTCCATGACCTTGTCCATCTATTGTTATCGTGCAGAGGGGCCTTGTCTGGAGGTCGTGGCCACTGTTTTCTTGTTTCCTTGAGGTCATACCATCAGGAAAACAAATTTCCCGGTTTTTGAAATGAGCTTACTACATTGTTTTGCAGTAACCAGAGAGATGGTGGTAGACAGTGCTATCTCCGGTATCCTATACAACTTATTTCCCAATGTAACAATAACAGTGCGAGACCTTGACTCATACACAACATGTCGATTCCACAAGTATGGTTGGCCAAATAATACATCACAAACATCAACGGGAATAATGTCACATAATACCTCATCCATGAAGGGCTTGACGCTATATGGAAGGCGACATAGTTGGCTCACGCGCAGATCCCGTCCTTGGCGAAGCCACTAGATGGTGTAAGCTTTTGGGTGTGTTGTGGTCAGTAAGCCCAGCCGCTTCATGAATTCAGCTAAAATGAGGTTCTTTTGGCTCGCGCTATCAAAAATGAACTGTAACAGGGAACCCTTTACCCACATCTGGGAGTGGAAGAGATGCTCCTCCTCCTATGGATCTTCGGGTTCCTCTTTCTAGATCTTTGTGGTGGCAACGGTGGCATTGGGATTTGCATCAACAATCATCTTCCCTTTGTCATTCCCCTTGTCAGGTTCTGAATCAAATTCGGAACATGCATTTGATTTTGAAGCCTTCAGTTTGGCCACCAGTGACTGCTTGGCCCAACTCTCACTTGTGTTGTGGGTGGAGCTCTTATGGAACTCACACCACTTTCTCATGTCATCCTTCGGTTTCGAAGTGTTGTCCTTTGCTTGTGGCCTTAGCGGGTTGTCCTGGGATGTCCCGCCTTGGCTTTGTCCTCTGTTCTACAGTTTGGGGTCACCTTTCCCTTGTTTCAAATTCACAGATCCAAGGTCTCGCTTCTTATGTTTAAATTTTTTCCCAATCTTGATGGCGTATTATTACGTTGTGTTGAGCTAGGAGATATCCAAGAACTCCATCTCGTCCTAGATGTATCTGTGTAGGCAGCCATATTACTTGAGCAGCAAATGTTTCTCAGAATCCTTGATACCAGTGCGTAGGGTATGAAAAACATTGGTAAACTCCAACACATCTTGGTCCCTTCCTTGCTGCAGTGTGGTCCACTTTATGTATTTTTCCTTGTAGCTCTTGACAGGGTATTACTAATCCTTGATGGTGTCTCGGAATGAATTCCAAGTGGGAGCAGCTAAAAACAGTGAGGTCACACTTTCATCCTTCTACTCACAATAGGTTTCCCACCAATCCTTAACGTGGGGGGCATCTTTGAGAAGAGAAAAAGTAATCTTCTCTCGGCTGGAAAAATCATGAACATAAAAATATCCTTCTAGTAGATTCAACCATTTATCTACTATGTATGCATCTATTTGGCCTTCAAATATGGGAATGTCAAAGTTTGCTTGTACCTTAAAAGGTGTGGAGCCTCCAGAGTGGCTGTTGGATGTGGATGTGTCGCCGGTGGGAAACTGTTGAAGGATCTGGACAAAGTTATCCATCATCGTGTTCCCTTGTTTCTTGAGGACCTCCTCAAGCAATATTTTGATAGGATATATTGCTCCCTCATCTTTCTTTTCTTGCCCCATGGGAGGCCGTCAGATTTCCAAGGCTGGTCTTGCAAAGGTTCGACCAGTTCAAGCCCTAACTCCTTATATCCCAACCTCATTGGGGACATACATAGAAAAATAGAGTAAGAGTAGACTGCTCTGATACCACTGATCCGAAATTAAACAAGAACACAAAAAATTACAGATATAACCATAAATACAGAGATGTAGCAGAAATAACATTATCTTTCATTAATATCAAATGAAATATGCTTACAAACATAATGGAAATGAGACTACCTTGGGCGATGGTAGCTTATCTCTGAGAAGAGATGTGGCAGCCACATGCCTTTGAACTGAGATACAATGAGGTTCAAGGACCTTTTTATTATTTAATAATAATAGAAAACCCTAACCCGAGGAGATGTAACACCAAAAGTTTATGGGCCCGTTGGGGTTAGTTGGGCAATGAACTTCCTGGGGTCATAACTTGGTCATATTATCTCCATTTAACGTGCATGATACCTCGTTGAAAATATATCTCCGAGGAATACAACTAAAAATATAATTTAAATCAAATTGCTTGGAGGAATATTGCCAAAAAAATGTCGTTTAGAGCCTCAAAATGGCTTCAGAAGTTTAGGACCTGAAAAAACTGCCAAAAATACTAAACTATGCTACAATTAAGGAAACTAAAAAATTGAAAGAAACAATGGTGATGGTCCACATAGAATAGGCAGGTGGCCACCAATATCCACCTGGATCAATCTTTCCTTGAGCTCGAAACCCTTTACTTTTCATGTTTCAACTTAGAATTCTTGATCCATGTCAACTTCTGCTACCTAGCTTCCAAGTCTCAACTTTTTTTCATTTAACTTTTCCCTAGGGTTTTTTATTAGAACATTAGGGTTTCCAAATTGTTTTTTATTGACTCAAGAGGAATGATTTTTCCTTTCATTATATTATGAATCACCCTTATTTTTTTCACAGGGACCAATACTTTAACTAGTGCACTCTTCTTCAAACCATCTTTCCCTGAGCTCAAAACCCTTTTATTTTCAGGTTTCTACTTAGAACCATTGGTCCATGTCAACTTCCGCTACCTATCTACTAAGTCTCAACCTTTTTTTCATTTAACTTTTCCCTAGGGTTTGTGACTAGAACCTTAGGGTTTCCAAATTGATTTTTATTGACTATGGAGGAATGCTTTTACCTTTCATCATAATCTGGATCACCATCTTCATTGAAAAGAGGACCAACACTTTTACTAGTGCACTCTTCTTCGACCCATCTTTCCTTGAGCTCAAAACCCTTTTCTTTCCATGTTTCAACTTAAAACCCTTATTCCATGTCAACTTCTTCTACCTAGATGCCTACTATCAAATCATATCATGACCTTCCACCTATGGTGATTTCTTATATAAGCATGTGTAGATCTACTATTCACTTGTCTTATGTTGATGATTCACTTGAATTACAAGTATATTTTGTATTCAACTATGTAGGGATGGAAATTGAATAGCCACATGAGGAAGAAGATTTTTCCTATCAAGCTGATCAACTAGATGATGATCAAGATATTCCCTATGGAGATGATCAACCACTAGAGGAATAACATGTTCCCTATCGAGCTGATCAACTTCCACTAGGAGAAAAATATGTGTGATATCAAGCTAATCAACCACTCGAGGAATAATATTTTCCCTATTGAGCTAATTAATCAGGAGAAGAATGAGTTGTTTCCTCTCAAGTTGATAGGATAACAAGGAATTGCAATGGTTTGGAAAGGGGTGGAAGGTTTGCAAAAAATTTGGATGTAAGCACAACAGAGGACCTTGGGAAACCTATCCATGCTCACACTGTTAGAGAACATGACAATAAGATAATTTAACAATATTTTGAGAAACATTCGGTGTTGCAAAGATCAAATATTATATGGGTTGATCAAACATAAGAAACTAAAACATGCCACAAATATTTTGGGTGTCCAAGATGCTAAAATCAGGAAGAGTGTCATTAAAAATATATCAAAGGCATTCACTATATCTGTAAAATTAAGAAAACATGTTGTTCAAGTTTCACATAGGGTAATTACAACTGTTATTGTTGCACCAAGTACATCAAGACAACAAAAGTTGGCAGCAATGTCAAAATTGCTCCATGGCTCAATAAAAACATTACACAAGCATACCAAATTTAGGGTTCGAATAAATGAAAATGATTAATCTTCTTGTTGGGCTCTTATCACCAAGAAACCCTACAAAGATAGGCTTACATAAGGAATCAAAGCACTTGTGGTAGAGTTTTGGGACAGTCATTCCCATGTTATTCTAGATAGAATGCATGTCGTATGGCATCACATAACGAAAGGGGAGTATTTGAATCATGATAAGCAAGTTGTATAAATGAAAATTTTTGCATTGTTCGAGGAATTTCAAGAAAGAAATCACTATGTGAAGATATCCATAAGGATGTTTTAGAAATTGAAACCATGGTTTATTAGGCCTAATACAATTCGTGACACATGTTCTTTCTAATATCATGTTGAATTTTAGCTTGATTATGACACATTCCAAGAATTTTACAAGAAGAATTGTCATGACAACCCTCCTCCTCCTACAATGCGTGATTTTGTTCATCTATATTGTGCAAAAGGGAGTCAGAAGAGTTGTTTTACAAGAAAATATATAGGTGGGAGAAGATGCATTGAAAGTGGCGATTTGGCATTATTCCATACGAATTTTCTTATTGATTCCAACCAGTTTGGGATGTTAGATGTCACCATCACATGGAAGCGATGGGAGTATGCCATGGAAAATCAACCATCTTCTTCAACTCTGGTGCCTATGAGGATCAACTATGTTGAGCATGATATTCCTATTTCACAATTCATAAGTTTTCACTAATCTAAGCTCATGTTGAACCAATGTTGATCATATTATTATTTGATGCATCTTCCTTTCAAAAAATATCACAAAATTTTTATTGAACATGTTGATCTATTCAACAAATATCGCTGCTTTGTCTACCTTATTTTAAGGATGGGAGGAATCTTTCACATGTTGATGCAACAAGCATATCTAAATTGATTGGGGTTAGTGGGTAACACTAGGCACAACATAAAAGGTTTGTGGTTGATAGAGATGTGATGAGTGCTAATGTAGTTCTGTGAACAAAAGGAGCAATTTGATGCATGTACCTAAATTCTTTGTGTTGTACATTTTGAGAATGTGTACAAACATAATATTGGACAGCCTTTTTATTCATTGGTTTAAGGATGGAAGGTCGTCAACTTGGTCAATTTTGTGTCCATCATGGACCAAATCTTGGATCAAGAGATGCTCATGAACTTGTTGAATATATTAGTGTGTCATGGGAGCTTTAGCAGGTAGAGGTACCTATACTTCACTACCATTGTATTCCTCATGTTGAAATGCCCCACTATCCGACTACAATGTGCCTCTCAAATCATCTTGTCACGCTAGCCTAAATTAACACAAAGAATGCCCATGTTGTGTATAAGTCCACACTAGAGGTAACAATATGATGCTTGTTTACCTATTACCAATGTTTGTTATGTAGCATAGAAGTTAGATCATTGCATATAAATTTGGTCACTTTAAAATAGTATATCCACAATGATTGAGAATTGTGATAAATTTCACAATCTAAGGTTCGTTGAGGGAGCTTGCAACTTGATTAGTACTTGCCTAATTACGCTTGATGTCTAGATGGAACTATTGAAGCTATGTGGATCACTATAATAAAGGCAACTCTACAACTTGCCCTAAATTGGCATAAATTGTAAAGGCTTGTGGTTGCTGTGGATATCTAGGGTATTTATGAATCATGTTAGGGAGGGTATCACTATAATATGCCATTAGTTATCATGATGTGTGAAGACTACAATAACAACATAATTTGAAGATTTCAAATGATTGATGTAGATTTTATAGAACGAGGACTTGTGGCATGCATAGGTGATGCTTTAGCTCCTCAATTTTTTTTTATTGTTACTTTGTGAAATGAAATTGACCTTGGCTCCACCCCTAGTCACCTAGCTCAAGGAGCACATAATACAAGAGAACAACAAATTTACAGTACAAGTTGGGAAACTTGGGAAGTCACAAAACTCCAAATTATCGTATTGGGATTTAAAAATATCAAATGACATGGAAGTTGGTTGGATCAAAATGCACACTATGCTTATCCACTGCGCCTTAGATATTCAGTTTTTGCATGTTAAGTGTACACTTCTCTAGGTTGGCATTTAGCTTGCATTGGCACAAGGTGTTGAAGATATGTTGAATGTGCTTCATATTCTCTTCCTAAATTTAATTTAAGAGTGACCACACAAGAATTAGAGAATGTTCACAAAATATCATTCATCATCCTCATGGATGTTGTCAGTGCATTAGCAAAGACCAATAGAAACATCACTCACTTAAGGAGATCTCCCTTCGACCTAAAGGTTGCCTTCCACACACTACTTGGCTCAATTACCACTAGGTGATAGCCTAACTTGAGGTCAATCTTATTAAACGGCTTGGCACCTTTTATTGATCAAGTAAATCATTAATCTAGGGGATTAGATGTTGGTTCTCAACTCTAACTTTATTCAAGGTTATGTGGTCAAAAAAGTAAGGAGATTGGTCAAATGTTACTCTTCTATGTCAACTCTTGAATTTGGTGTTTGACTTCCTCATTTTCTATAGGAGAGGGTTTGTATATAAGGCCATTGGTATAAAGATATTCATTGTCAAGTCAAATTCATGCTTCATTGATGTCTCTATATTTTTCCTCCATATGAGCTACCTATCTTTGTTGCTGACGCAACCCACTTACCTGCTCTGAGTTTTTTTCTTAAGTTCTACTTCAACCTTTAACCTCACGCTCGTCCTTCCTCAATCAACATTAATTGTGGCAATGCACATGAACTTAGTGCAACTTTTCTAGCTACTTTGGACCTCTCATCTTTTATTTTACTGGGGCGTTGTTTACCAAGGTGTCAATTTCGCACAAATGACCAAAAATCGTCAAAATCTAGCCTCTTTTTTTTCAAAAAATCTGACAATAGGAGTGTTTGAATCATGTTTTTAATAGTGGAAATGGATTCAACACCATCAACAACCCTTGTGGCACCCAAAATATTGAAGATAGAAAGTTGTAACCCAAATTTCAAAAAATAAAGTGTTTGAATCATGTTTTTTACGGTGGAAATGGATTCAATACTATTAAAAACCCTTGTGGCACCAAAAATAAGAGTGCTTGAATCATGGTTTTTATGGTGAAAATGGATTCAATACCATCAAAAACCCTTGTGGCACTCAAAATCTTGAAGATTGACCATTGTAACCTGGATTTCCGAAAATAAGAGTGCTTGAATCATGTTTTTTATGATGGAAATGGATTCAGTACCATCAAAAACCCTTGTGGCACCTAAAAAATAAGAGTGTTTGAATCATGTTTTTTATGGTATAATGGATTCAATATCATCAAAAACCCTTGTGGCACACAAAATCTTGAAGATTGACCATTGTAACCTGGATTTCCAAAAATAAGAGTGTTTGAATCATGTTTTTTTATGGTGGAAATGAATTCAATATCATCAAAAACCCTTGTGGCACCAAAAAATAAGAGTGTTTGAATTATGTTTTTTATGGTGGAAATGGTTTCAATACCATCAAAAACCCTTGTGGCACCCATAATCTTGAAGATTGACCATTGCAACTTGGATTTCCAAAATTTAATGTCATATTTTATCAAAATCATACCATAATTTCCATTATTTGCTTAACAAAATTGATGCCTAATTTCCATTATTTTCTTAGCAAAATTGATGCCTTGTTAAAATACATTTAATTGACTCTATTGTTTGATTCCACGAATTCCAAACCTCACCATAACTAGCGAGACCTTATTTAACAAAATTTAACACATTCATTCCTTAAGCTATCTTTAACCTCATAGATGAAATTCCTCCTTCCATGATCCCCTTATAGCCCACCAGACCAACTCTGGGCCCTCTCAAGAGACCAACTCCTTCCTCCTCTGCACACTACCTATACCCCATTGCTCAGCGTGGGTCCCTAAATCGACCATCAAAATATCGCAATAGAGATCGATGACAAATATATGTTGCGTGGGCTTTATGGAGATTAATTACAGGATGGTTCAATGGTCTGGGACTCCAACGTGCAGCTAGGAATCCAACATGCAACTGGATTAGTCTATATATCCGGCCTTCTCCAGTGGTCTAAGGAATTTTTGCAATTTCGACTTCTCCAATGAACTGAATGCCCATTTAGTCAGACTCAATACATAGACTCTTGCCCATTTGCATAGGGCATCAATCCATATTCTGACTGGGTAATTAAACATGCAAAAGATAGCTAAAAAACTGCGTGGTAGTTTATATAGGAATATATTTATGCAAAATTTACAGAGCCTATAGCAGGCTTGGCTCTCTCTTTGAGCTCAATCTAGAGCTATTTTTTCTCTAATCACACCCAAGAGCTCTCTCTTCCACTTGGGCTTATGCTTAAGACTTTGAATTCAACTCAAAATGATATGCACGTCTCCACAGTGTTGCACTCTTACTATTTTATAGGGTGCTCGCTATATTCTTACTATCTAATAGTGTGGTTGCTATATTGATACGAGACTAGCGAAATCACCTACATAGATACAACACTTCCAAGAGCCTAACCCTAACAACATTTAAGTTAAATTGGGCAAAACCAACAAGGAAGATGGCATCTCATTACAAGCTAAATCCATATTCAATGTTTGATTGTTCGAAAAAATGAAATCAAATAAATCAATCTAGATCCATTTTAACTCTGAATCTACAGATGGATCAAATCTGTTTCCGTAGAATTGCATCTCAATCATTTTAATCCATTGTAATTCTGAATCTACCAAGTATCAAGATGGATCAAATCTCTTTTCACTCTAAAAGAGATTTGCATCTCAATAAATTTAATCCTCCTTTTAGGCACTTGATACATTTGAAATTAAGATCGATCTAAACTAATTTTATTATTAATTTTATCTATTTTATATTATGTCATTGTATATTTATTTTAGTTTATGTAATTTGACCAAATCAAAATGTATTATTGATAATTATAATTATTAATTTATTTTATTTTAATTTTAAGTGAAAATATTTACGATACATTGCAAATCTCCACTTCCAAAAAATTAAAAATAAAAATAAAAAATAATATATTTATAAAATATTTGATTTTGTAATGAGCTATGGTTTTCGGGCATGTAGTATTGATAAGAAACAAACCCTATTTACAAATTAATAATATCCATGGTAAAATAAAAATGAATATCCATAATTAAAAATCATAAAAATGAATATCTATGATTAAAAATCTTTTTTATAGTAAGTTTATTGTATGTACTAAGTTTTAATATATTTATTAATTAAATTTAAATATAGTTGGAGTATCTTTATTTTACACCTTTAAATCTTTAAAACCTTTTTGCTTTTATATTTAATTAAACAATATTAAAAATATTGACATTATCCCTAATATCTAGATATCTCCTCTACTAAACTTAAACTTTAGCGCACCCTCTCAGCATAATAAATCAATCTTGCCCTTTAGGATTGCTAATTCCTTTTTCATGTACATTTGCACCCACAGGAAAGCCAATGCGTGGACTCTGCCACGAATGAGAAACATGTATATAGAAAACAATGAAGTACGATTCGGAATTAGACCTGTCTGCGCTGAGAAACAGATGGATGAAATTCTGTGTACGTATACAATCTAGTTTGAATTCGATTTTAGCTTCAAAGGGATCTCTGCTTCAAAAGAATTTGCATTGTAAAAATCTTTCGGTGCAAATAAGCACAACATTATTGATGAATTCTGTACAATTAGAGAACTGAATAAAAGGATATCAGTGTTCAAATCCAGTTAATCACAAGTCTACAGAATTCTAATCTCTCAAACAATTCCCTTGCAGTGCCTTGAAGCTGATGGAAAAAAACAGATCGATGGAATCTTGGTGGTGAAAAATGGCATTTCTTGTATTATTAATTGTCCCGCACCCTTTTCCTCTATAAGTGAGATGGGCTTTTGTGGGATGCCTTTGGTTTTCTTTCTTTGTCTGCCTTTAACTTCAGATGGTTTCTTGGCATGGACTAGTCCATTATTTTGCCTCTTCCTGATGGTTGGTTTGACAATAGTTGTGACCGATAGATAAACCCTGGGGCACTGTGAAAGGTGGCATCATCCTCGTAGCTGAAGGCAGTAATCCAGTCTGAACATATCGACATCAAAGAATGAAACAATTAGCATTACATTTCAGTCAACAGAAATAAAAGTTGTGTCGAATAGATAGATAAATATGTTTGCATGCAGTCATACCATTTCAGGTGAGATACAAGCATTTGATGATGAAAATAGCTGCAGCCCAGTCAATTCATGTCTTGCAGACCTGTCTTCAATAGGCAGTCCTTCAGTTGATTCTTTAGGTTCTCCGGAAATAGGAGGAGTTTCAACACAACATTCTACCACTGGAGCTGCTTTGATTTTCTTATTCCAGCTGTCTTTAACATTAGATGGCTTCTGAGAACCAACAAGTTCATTATCTTCAAGAGGTCTCTTTTTGTTAGTTGGTTCAACACGTGTGACGAATGACCCAGGAGGTACTATGGAACCTCTCATTTTCCTCATAATTGATGGCTGTTGTCCAGTCTAAACATCAACATAAGAGACTAAACAAGTTAGCATCCTATTCCAGTCAACAGACTTAAAGGCTGTGAGCCTGGGTTATACCATTACATAAAAATATTTGCATTATGCATCATTGCATGAAATCTTACCATTACAGGCATGGTACAGTTATCTGTTGACAGCGATGGCTGCATGCCAGTCAATTCATATCTTGCAGGTTCATCATCAATAGCCAGTGCTTCAGTTAATTCTTTGGGTCTTATGGGAATAGAAATGTTTTTAGCAGCAAATTCTGGTAGTGATGGATCTGCTTTGACTTTCCTATTTTTACCATCTTTAGCTTTAGATGGCTTCTGAGGACCAGTTACTCTATTGTTTGCAAGACGTCTCCTCTTGTTGGCTGTTTCAGCAGCAGGTGTGATCAATGTACTATGATGAACTTTGAAACCTGACATTGTCTGCATACCTGAAGGCTGTAGCCCAGTCTGCCCATATCCACACAAGAGCATAAAACAGTTAAATCACATTCCAGTTAAACAGAATTAAATGATGTGTTGAAAAATTAGATAAATATGTTTGCTTGAAGTCTAACCATTTTAGGTGCAGCGCAGTCATCTGTTGACAACAATGGTTGCATCCCAATCAATTCATGTCTTGCAGACTGGTTTTCAATAGCCAGCACTTCAGTTGGTCGTTTGGGTCGTTTGGAAATGGAAATGATTTTAGCACTTGATTCTGGGGATATCAACGGATCTACTTTGACCTTCTCATTTTGGCTGTCTACGACAGTAGGTGTGAAAAATGAACCTTGAGGCACTTTGAAACATGGGGTGAAAAATGAACATTGAGGCACTTTGAAACATGGGATTATCCTCACAGGTGTAGGCTGTAGTCCATTCTACACATATAAAGATAAGAAAACAAAACAGTTAGCATTACATCCCAGTCAACAGAATTAATAGTTGCATGAACAATTAGATAAATATGTTTTCATGAAATCTGACCATTTCAGGCAAGGAACAATCACTTGTCGAAGATAACAATTGCATCCCAGTTAATTCATGTCTTGCAGACTTGTCTCCAATAGCCGGTGCTTCAATTGGTCTATTGGGTCCTCTGGAAATGGTAATGCTTTTAGCACTGTATTCTGGGGATGTCAATAGATCTGCTTTGATTTTCCCATTTTGGCCATTTTTAACTTTGGATGGCTTCTGAGCACGAACAAACCCATTTTTTTCAAGGTCTCCCTTTTTTTTAGCTAGTTCATTAACAGATGTGACAAATGAACTATGAGGCACTGCAACAGCTGCCATTATCCTCATAGGTGAAGGCTGTGGTCCAGTCTAAAAATCATGATGAGAGAATCTATTATCATCACATTCCAATCCATGGAAATAAAGACTGTGTCAAACGATTAGAAAAATATGTTTTAAATTAAGTCTTACCATTTCAGGGGAGGTACAGTGATCTGTTGACACCAATGCCAATGCATGTAGCCCAGTCAATTCACGCCTTGCAGGCTCATCTTCAATAGCCAACACTTCCGATGGTTCTTTGGGTCTTCTGTCAACTGAATGAACATGAGCTCCAGATTTTGGGAATACCAATGGATCTGTTGTTTCCTTGTCATCCTTTTCTGTAAACATTTTGTATTTGTGCCGCAAAAATCTGGAATTCAAGCATCAGTTATCATTTGATTAGGAAACATTTAAAAATCCTTAAATCAGTTGTCAAAAGCAACATCTGTGGAAGGTGAAAGGGTTTCACGAACAAAAGAAAACTTTGATTAAGTGTTGAAAAACATGATGTTCACAGAGAATACTCAAGAAACTTTTATATTATACATCCAAGAAAATTTCAGGACAGAGGATATACAGAACTGTTATAAGTTGCATATTTTATTTCACAGTTATTTCACAAAAGTATAAACTATATAAACACAATATTATAATTTACACTCCACCTAATATATTCGCAACATCATAAACTTATTGCATAAACGAACCTAAACCAATTATTATGCATCCAACCATTCTCATTCTCATTAAAATCAATTCACAATTTGATATAAAGAGAATAGATTAACAATACTTAAAATTGTTCCATTTTCCAAAAATACCAGAATCCAATCAAGATCACAGGTTTTGGGGTTATCAACATATGAAAAAAGACGAAGTTATGCAATGCATAGTCTAACATTCTTCCACAATAGGAAATGTATAGAAACACATCCACCCAACCAAATTCATACCTGCTGGAACCAATTTATACTATGGTAGGAATTACAAGCTTTAGATTGCACCCTTGTAACAAATATGAGGATAAAATAAAAAACAAGAGATTTGAGGTTATTTGAGTATTAAAAAAGCCAAAGCTGCAATGCAAATAGATTTAACATTTTTTAGCAACAAAAAACTCTAACAATGCATTACCCATTTGAAAGTACCATATCATTTAAGTGAGACTGGGGATATATGTTTTATCAAGACATGAAAGGACCGAGTTTTTCAAATTAGATATGCACAGTGAAGACTGAACATTACAACTACATCACAAGTTTTTTGAATTAAAGCTACAAATGCTAAGGGCATAAACTTAACGTCATAACCATTAGCCACCTACATTCTGGTTGTTTTTGCGGTCTGGATCTGGCCTGGGGCATGGATTGACTACTTATGAATATTGATTTTCAGTCTATATGCTTATAATTTTTCTTATAGTGGTCCCAATGCCATGTGACAAGCATTGAATCACACTATGCTGAAGAATACAACAGAGACACTCAAATGTGGATTGACAGGTTTGGGTAGCAAAAGCTCATCAATCCACCACTGCATACATGCATATGCATCGCATATAATGGTCACAACTACTAGGGGCAAGATTAAATCACAATCTCCTAAAAGATCCACCACAGTTACTCAAACCAAAGGGGTTTGGCAATGAAAGCAATGATAAAGAAGCTCGTCAGTCCATTTCTCCTTGCAAGCCTTAGATGTACAGGGTGATGGTAAAACCTATATACTCCAAAGCATAATGCTGCAAAATGAAACTAAAATTCAATTTGCATTCAACACCTTCCATAGACTGGAACACCATGACACCAACGGAAACCATAATCTCTAAAACTATAACAATTTTCAGTCACGTAAAAAACTCTTTCCTGGGATCGTCTGTCACAGCAATGGAGAAACCACCCAAAAAAACACGCTTGTAACCCATATCAATTGACGCCTCTCCCTTTAACAAAAGTAAAAAACACCAAGAATACCATCAAAGAAAAAGACCCACAAACCTGACTTCTGCCTGTAACAACTTCTTCTTATCCTTTTTTGTCACCGATTTTTCTCTCAGTGCCCTAACATCCTGAAACACATTGAAAAGACCACAAAAACAAACAAGTAACAAAATTTTGATTAAATCCAAAACATAAATAACTTATTGCTGGTTTAGCTCTGGAAGATTTGGGTTTAGAGCGATACAACTGCTTAAATCCAAAATGTACATACCTTTTGGAGCTCCACATAATATTCTTTCAGAAGAGCATGCTTCATTTCCTTTTTCTTCACCTCTTCTACACTTCTCATGCTGCCAATCTTACCCATGTGAGAATAATGATAATACCCAACCGGTAATTGGGCACTCATGAAGGCAGGGAGAACCTTGAACTGGATTGTTGCTGCCTTCTGAGAGCACCGGGCTCACAAGTTACGCGGACCAGAACTATAAGAAAGCACAAGCTTGAATAAGACGGGGAAATTAAAACGGTGCGATACCAGAAAAGCAGTTATGAGACTCCAATTATACAATCCTAGCATCCCATGGAGGGTTTTTATATCTGCGCATATTGGCATTTGGTGCAGTCGGCCGAAGAAACCAGGGAATGTGAACATCGGTGGTTTCACCTTAGTGGTTCTCGGATTATGTGTAAGCTTCGTGACTTCAATTATGGAAGGAAGGAGCCGAAGGATGGCAAGAACCCATGTTCCTCGGCAGGGATTAATTGCTGGAGCAAGGATCAATTTCGGGATTCGCACCTTGAATGACCTGGGCAGCTGGTGGGCGTGGGGATACATTAGTTGGCTTCCTCGAAGAATAAGGTGGATGGCCATTGTCGATGCCATGCAGGTGGTCATTGAACTTTTTAAAACAAGCTTGCATACAATACAGAAGAAAAATTCAAGGGACCAACAGAGGAATTCAACGCCAGTTAGGTCATAATTAGGCCTCATGCATCGAAAACTGGTAAGGTATTTTTTTGGGGCTTGGGGTCTTCACAACAATACAGATAGCTTTAGGGTGGGGATGATTTAGTCCAGATAATTGAACCGCCAGGGATGATTTAATTCAGATATTCATGATAATCGAAGGGTCAGGATGACTGGGTTTTCCTCAATTTACAAGCAAGTACATGCATCATTCCATTATCATGGATACAATCGATCATCATCCAAGTTCACACTGAATTAATTCAGTCCATACATGTAATTTTGGCTTAAAATCCATATAATTGGACACACGCATGATGCCATTATTCTGGAAATCTTCTGATATTTGAACCCGGTTTATTTTTATATTATTACAAGTAATGCTTGTATTTTTCGGTTCAAATCGATAATTGGACACAGCCAGTGAACTAGGGTAGGCCATAGCTAACGGGCATATTATAGGGCATTAAAGGCCTCGCTACATGCGCCTCGTAGCTCTTTAACGCATGCGCGGTGATAGATAAATAAAAAATATGCGGTAACCGGGCGCATGTAGCGGGATATTTAATGCCCTATAGTATGCCCGTTAGCTCTTGCATCTAGGGTAGATTGAAATGTAATTTTATATTGAAATTATTGGAGTTGTCTATAATGCGACTTTTTGATGGAAGAAATTGAGATTAAATCTTGATTTGTTGCAGTTAAAATGGTTTTTTAACTGCATATTTGGATTCAGCGCCCTGAAAAACCCTAAGGTAGCTTTGATTATGCAGAAACTAGCTATCAAACTTGCGATTTCAATAAATTGCTGCCGGATTTTGACCGGAAAAACCCAACTGAAAAGCTTCCAAAAAGTCACATTATAGACAACTGCGAAATTATTCAAATTGTTTACAAACTGAAAAAACAGAATCATTTATTTTGTTTTAATTTTTCGGTATTAGCAAATTTTTTTAATTAAATTTGAAAGCGCATTAACTGAGATCATTGATAAGGTGATGTTGCATTTGAATAAATCTTTTTATTAAATTATATATTAGTTTTATATAACATTATTCTAGATTTTAAAAGGATAAGTAATTAAATTTAATAATTATTTTGATTAATATTTTAATAATTATTTAAAGAATAAAAATATTAGCATAGTTTATTTGAGATGAATGATCCCTTTTTCAGGTTAATTTTAATCAAAATCTGCAAAGAATTTAAAAACTTGAGTTTAAATTGGTTTATTGTAGAATTTAAGTGTCTTTTTTTTATGGCGTTGAATTTATTTATCAATTTAAAAAAATATATTTTAAATAACAAATAATTACAATATGGCTTGAATTTGTATTTGTTCTATAAACTCGACAACATTCTTTTTTGAATTGCCTTTAGTGGGATTTTTTGGACTTTAGGATGTCTGAATCCGACGGAAAAATTTGAGGTGAAATCTTGATTTGTGTTATTTAAACTGGTTTTTTGAGTGTATATATGGATTCAACACCCTAAAAAACTTTAGGACACTTTGATTGTGTAGGAGTTACCCATCAAGCTTGTGATTTCAATAAATTCTTATGGCATTTTAGAGAAATTAGAAAAGCTTCCAAAAAGTCGCACTAAAAAAAACTAGTTTTACTTAACAAATTTATTTATTGATATATGGTAATATTACAAAACGTTAGTTATTTTTCATTTCCATTACAATTTACAAAGTAGTAAATTTTATTGAGTGAATTATTAATATAACATTTTCTTGTAGTCTAGCTAAAGAATCGTTGCAATCCATTATAATTGAGATGAAGGTACTTTTGAAAACCTTTGTGGTGGATAGGATTTTTTCCTAGCTAAGCAATCTATGCTTAGATCACATGGATCTCTTTGCATATTTCCACTGTAGTTCGAACAATGTTGAATTTTAGTGATCCGATAAAGAAGACAATATCTTTTGCACAAATGGTCGTTGATCTAGCAAGCTCTTTTTCGGTTTCATATAGTGCCACACTGAAAT
Organism: Pinus taeda; assembly: GCA_000404065.3. Lineage (NCBI taxonomy): Eukaryota > Viridiplantae > Streptophyta > Pinopsida > Pinales > Pinaceae > Pinus > Pinus taeda. The sequence goes on along the minus strand of APFE031675585.1, from coordinate 18,104 downwards.
TTGGATTTTTTCTTCTAGTAGTTCATGATGTTCCTTCCCTCTGTGTTCCTTTGGAGGAGGAAGCTTTCAACTATGAAAAATATTTTTCGAAGCAAGGTTTGGTCTACAATTTTAATGGGTTTTGGTCGCGGCTGACTAATCTACACAAATGGATCTCTAAGACACGGAAACCTCTCTTGATAGATGATTTAAATATTTATCCTATGGCACTCAGTTTTTTTTTTTTTTTGATTTTGACAATATTGAGGATAATAAGGCCATTTGTGATATGGGTCGTGGTTCTGGGGTAGTGTTGGTCTCTTCATGCAACATTGGTCTCCCACCTTTGATCTGCTTGCAACATCAATCTCCACTGCACTAGTTTGGGTAAGGCTTCTGAACCTTACCATGTATCTTTGGAATCTCCTATCGTTATCCTCTATTGGAAATACATTAGAAAAAATTTATTGTCGTGACCCAGAAACTAATTTTTTTTAAAAGACTACTTATGCTCGAAGATGTGTGGAGATGGACTTCAACAAGGGTTTTCCCGTTAAGATTTATTTGACAACTCCAAACTATGTTTAGGTCCAAAAGCTCAATTATGAAAATGTTTAATTTCAGTGTAGTGTGTGTTGTAAAAAAGGGCATATAATAAAAAATTACCCAAAGTGTTTGTGGAACAATAGAGATCAGAAAAAAATCTGAAGGCCCACATGGTGGTAAGGAGCTCAAAGTAATCACTATACGGTATACAAAGAAGAAGAGTCTCAAGATAAGAAAGAATCAAAATTTAAACAAGAAGCATATATTGTCAAAGAAAATGATACAAAAAATTAATGATAATGCATGAATGCAATGCACCAAGATCAATACAGAGTTCCAATCAATGGTATACCAAGCAACACATGACTAACACACAAATAAAAACATAGTCCACGTGTGTAACATGGAAACATACATAGTCCATATACGTGACACATAGCAACACACACATTATCATCTAATTTCTAAGCAAAGTTATTTTATTTCCATTCACTATCCTTCATTTTTTTTAACCGTGACAAATCGGTAACACGTTGGAGTACTTTGGGTGAGGACCAAGATTAAAATTTTCAGTAGACAATATAACATCTAGAGTATATCTAACATCTTGCTAGCCAGATATACCAATAGCTTATTGTTGAAGAAAATGTAACTAGGTTCAGTTTTCATTATGACTTGTAATTATAATATTATGTAAAAGAAAAATTATTATTCCTTGCATCATGGGTTTCATGAGCAAGATGTGTTTACCATAGGTCAAAGACTTCTTCTTGATGCCTTTAGGATTTTATGTCTCATCATAAGTATTATAAAAGTCATAAGGTCAAAAGATTACGATCCAAGAACAAGTGTCACTATCCTTGTGCAAGTCAGCTCTACAAAAGACAGTGATCTCCTTGATGATATGTCGGCCTACCTTTAAGGCACTCATGTAATCCTAATGTATCATAGATGATATATACATATAAGGAGTGATGTTGAGTCAATGAACAAGTCTTTGGATCATTCATCATAGTCAACGAAGATTGTATGCATACACAGTTACATCTCGGTGAAGTGATCAAGGGTAATATCAAGCTCTTGGAAGTCTATATGTTGTGATAGCTCTCGGTGGTGATATATATATATATATATATATATATAGTGATTGCGTTCAGCTCTTGGTGGTGGTGTATATATATACAGTGATTGCATTCAACTCTCGATTGTGGTGAATATATATACAAGGATTGCATTCAGACTCGGTGGTGGTGCATATATATACAGTGACTGTGTTCAGGCTCGGTGGTGGTGCATATATATACAGTGACTGTGTTCAGGCTCTCAGTGGTGGCATGTCTTATCTTTTTCATAGCCAGCGAACAAATGAAGGAATGTCTCAAGACAATAACATAAATGAAGACCTTTGGCAGCTGAGAAAGAATGAGTCAAGGATTGTGACTAGGCAACACAAACATAAGGAAACTAAATTATTTTAGCTTTCATACATGTTGAATGCTTTTACCTTTCATCATATTTTGAATCACCCTTTTTGTTGACACAAGGACCGATACTTTTACTGGTGCGCTCTTCTTCGATGCATCTTTCCCTAAGCTCGAAACGCTTTTCTTTTCCATGTTTCAACTTAGAACCCTTGGTCCATGTCAACTTCTGCTACCTAGCTGTCAAGTCTCAACTTGTTTTTTATTTAATTTTTTCCTAGGGTTTTGACTAGAACCCTGGGGTTTCCAAATTTATTTTTATTGACTAAGGAGGAATGCTTCTACCTTTCATCATATTCTGAATCACCCCTTTTGTTGTCACAAGGGTCGATACTTTTACTCATGTGTTATTCTTCAACCCATCTTTGATCCGAATTTAAGAACGAATGTAACAAATTACAGATATAATCATAAATATAGAAATGCAACAGAAATAACACTATCTTTCATTAATATCAAATAATGAAATATGCTTACAAACAGAATGGAAATGAGACTGGCTATGGCGATGGTAGCTTATATGTGAGAAGATATGTGGTGGCTACATGCCTCTGAACCGAGTTACAATGAGGCTCAAGGGCGTTTTTATTATTGAACAATAAGAGAAAACCCTAAATAACCAAAAACCTAACCCGAGGAGATGTGACACCAAACGTTTATGGGCCTCGTTGGGGTTTATCGGGAAGCCAACTTCCCGGGGTTGTAACTTGGTCATATTATCTCTGTTTGACACACATGATACCTCGTTGGAAAAGATATCTCCGAGAAATACAACTAAAAATGTGATTTCAATGGAATTTCTTAGATAAATATTACCAAGAAAACGTCATTTAGGGCCTCATAAGGGCTCCAGAAGTTTAGGACCCGAAAAACTACCAAAAATAGTAAATTGTGCTACAATTAAGGAAACTGAAAAAACTAAAAGAAACAATGGTGGGGATCCAGGTGGAATAGGTAGGTGGCCACCAATATCCACCTGGATCATTCCTCCCCACTTAGGAAGTAATGGTCTCCATTACATTGAGTTCCTCCATGAGATGAGGAAACTTCTGTTGAACTTGGTCCCTAGTGAGCCATTTTCCTTGGTGTAGGAGTTGGCCAGCTTTGACAACTTGATACAGTTGGATATTCTGATAGCGAGTGTTCTTGACCTATATATCCATGATCCGATTAGTTGCAGCTTGTTCCATCTAGTCTAAATTTAACTCTGTTAGTGTGAGTTGTTCTGCAATGTCGGATGTGTCCAGTAATGGTGGAAAGTATGGTCGAAGGCGATCCACATTGAACACTGGGTGCAGGCCAAGGAATGGGGGAATTTTGAGCTCAAAATAATTATCTCCCACAACCTTGGTGATGGTGTATGGCCCATATTGAAGCGGGAAAATTTTACTGTGGGGCCCAGCGAGGAACTCCTTCTACAAATGTAGCCAAATTTTGTCGCCCACTTGGAACTTTTGTGGCACCTGATGCTGATCATGTCGTTGCTTGTACTTAGCATTGACTTTGTCCAATATGTCATGGACTTGTTGACGGATATGTTGAATGTGCTCAATGAAGTTATTTTCCTTGTCGGCTTCGGACTAGACCTGAGTTGAATCTGCCTAAGTCGCTGCAAATGGTATGGCCACATCAATGGGACATAGTGGCTGGAATCCCAAGCCCACCTGAAAAGGGCCATGGCCAGTGGAGCTGTGGAGAGCCTGGTCGTAGTTGTGCTGGACATAGGGGAGGCTCTCATCCCATGTATGAATGATCATCTTGTTGATGACCTCTATCTAGCCATCAGTTTGGGGATGGAAAGCTGTGGACTTAGTGAGGTTGGTGTCCAGCATTGAACAGAGACTGGACCAAAATGTATTGAGGAACCTATTGTCCTGATCTAATATGATAGATTGTGGGATCCCAAAGTGTACCCACACTCATTCAAAGAAGAGTTTAGTAGTGGATTTTGTTGTGATACTCTTCTTACAGGCTGCCATAATGGTCATCTTCGAGAATCTGTCGACGACCCTAAAAACACAATCGTTGCAATGCTTAGTAGAAGGAAGGCCTAACATCTAATCCATGGATATGGATTCCCAAGATCGACTAGGGGTAGGCAGCGTAGTATAGAGACCTTGCTTCTTGATGGTTGGTTTGGAAATGGTGTAGGAAGTGCAGGATCTGATGTACTTCCCAACATCCTTTTGAAGATTCGGCCAATATAAATACTTTTGTAGTACTGCCACTGTTTTCTCGACCCCGAAGTGCCCAATAGCTCAACTGTATTGCGTTTCCCAAATCATCTTCGCACCCTCACTTGGAGGAACACAAAGGTATCCCAAGTGGCATAACAGAGCATCCTAGATGTGAAAATCTGGAACTTGCTGACCCTCCAAGAGCGTATGGTATGTGTGGCCAAATTCTGGATCACTTTTGTAGAGAGGTGACCAATCAGAAGTCTTGTGCCCACAAGAGTTGAGCACGGTGGTTAACACCATGATCGGTGGTCGTCTGAGGTAGTCTGCAACTGCCCTTCTTGTACTTTATATTCAAATGGAACTATTGTAGGTATGTGGACCACTTCTGATGGCAATCATTCTGCAACTTCCCTTGTGTCTGTATGAACTGTTGGGGTCCGTGGTCTGTGTGGATGATCGTTTCCTTCCCCAGAATGTAATGCTTCCACTGTCGGCAAGTCTGCACAATGGAATACATCTCTTTGTCATAAGTGGGATACTTTCAAACTGTGTCTGAAAGTGTCTCATTGTGATATGCGATTGGATCCCCCTATTGAGTAAGGACTTCCCCAATATCATAGTCAGAGGCATTTGTCTCGATCTCAAATGGTTGTTGCAAGTATGGTGATGTGAGCACTGGTGCAGAACAGAGGCGATGTTTCAACTCTGTGAATGCCTTCTGTTGAGATTCAAACCAAAATAATTTTTCTTTCGCTCCTCGTTTGGTGAATTGACTCAAGGGTCAAGTGATATAAGAGAACCCCAACGCGAACCTGTGGTAGAAATTTGTTATGAAACCAGCTCACAAAAATATAGAAAAGATAGATCAATGCCTTAGAATTCAGCCTCTTCGAGGGGGAAACCTCCTTTACATTACACAAATGAACAATTCTTGGATGATACAAATGACTAAACCTCCCTTATATATATAGGAGTCAAAGGGGTCACAATATAATCAAGTCATCATAATAGTAATAACATAAGGGCACAAAAATAACAACATTGGGTTTCTATGGGGCACGCAAAAAACAATATGGGGACAATAGGGGCACAATAATAACAATAAAGGCTACAATGACAATAGTAATGGGGAATCACTAGTATTATAGGGACCTAACATGCCCCTCTCCTTTCGAAAAGTGTTTTCCTTAATGCTTGAGTAGTTTTGGATGCTTCTGTATAAAATTATCATCCTCCCATGTGGAATATTCAGTGGATAAGTTCTTCCACTTGATGAGACACTTCAAAATTGATCGATTTTGTAGATGTCGAGTTCTTGTTTCTGCGACTGCTTCCGGTTCAAATATGATTTTTCCTTCCTCATCAAGTTCTAGAAATACTGTTTGAATGGGATCTTGTTACCTATAAACTTCTTTAAACATGAAACATGGAAAATTGGGTGCACTCAGGAAGCTACAGGAAGCTCCAATTTGTATGCCATAGTACCGTTCTTTTGCAACACCTTGTATGGACCGTAATACTTTGGAGATAATTTATTATCCTTCTTAGCTTGCTTGAGGGACATTTTTTATATGGTTGTAGCCATAGGTATACCCATTCACCTACATCAAAAATTCTTTCGTTGTGATGTTGATCTCCCTGTTGTTTCATTCTATTATGCGCCAATGTGAGGTTATCCTTTAAGAGTTGGAGAACTTGTTGTTGATGCTCGATGTGATGTTCCACTGCTTGAACCTTATAATTTTATCTTAAATATGATGTGATGGATGGCGGATGATTTCCATAAAGTTCCATAAATGGGGTCATTTTTACTGCAATATGGAAGGAAGTGTTATACCACCATTCAGCTAGAGGCAACCTTTTGACCCATTGTGTCTATTTATCATATGCAAAGCAACGAATATATCCTTCTAAACATTTGTTTACTATCTCAGTTTGCCCATCAGATTGAGGATGATAAGATGAGCGATGATCTAATTGAGTTCCGAGACAAGAAAATAATTATGTCCAAAAATTTCCAATGAAAATGGGATCTCTGTCGCTTACAATAATCTTTGGGTTTCCATGAGGATTTTGAATTGTTTCCATAAATGCAGTAGAAACTGTACTGGCTTTAAATGGATGCGATAATGCACAAAAGTGTGCATACTTGGTAAGTCTGTCGACTACCACCATGATGACATTCTTTCCTTCGGAATTGGGTAAACCTGTGATAAAATCCATTGAAACCTCCTCCCAACATTGGCTTGGAATGGATAAAGGTTGTAATAGACCTGGGGTCTTAATTGTTTCAACTTTATTTTGTTGGAAAACAAAACATTCTACCACAAACTTTTGAATATCCGATTTAAGGCCACCCCAAAAAAATTCCTTCTTAACCCTGTGGTAAGTTTTTAAAAATCCTGAGTGCCCTCCTAAGGGAGAAGTGTGAAATTCCATAAGAATCCTTTGTTTGAGTTGGGAATTCTTACATAGGTATAAGCGATCTTTGTACCATAACGAATCATTTTTCCAGATAAATGTATCATATGTACTGGGATTTTGTTGTAACTTTTGAATGAGTGCCCACACTTCTTGATCATTCTTCCATTCATCCCTTGCTTCGTTTATCCAATCTGGTTGGATAATAGAAATGGTGCACAACAATGCTTCCACATCCTCATCCTTTCTTGAGAATGCATCTGCCACAATATTTTTCTTCCTTTTTTGTAGATGATTTCAAAGTCATAACCCAACATCTTTGTGACCCATTTTTGTTTCTCTTTAAAGGATAATCTTTGTTCTAAAAAGTGTTTAAGACTATCATGATCCGTTTTTACCTTGAAGTGTCTTCCCATTAGGTAGGGTCACCCTTTCTTAAGTGCATGTAGTATTGCCAACATTTCCTTCTCATAAATAGCTTTGTGTAAATACTTTCCTTTGATTAGACGACTTTCGAAAGCAATGGGTCTTTCATCTTGCATTAAAACAACACCACTTCCATTTCCTGAAGCATCACATTCCATAATAAATGTTTTTGTGAAGTCCGGCGTAGCTAAGACCGGTGCTTGGCACATTGTCTCTTACAAATGTTCGAAGGCCTTTGTTGCTTCTGGAGTCCATGAAAATGCACCTTTCTTCAATAATATTGTTAGAGGTGCTGCTATTCTCCCATAATTCTTAACAAACTTGTGATAATACCCTGTCAACCTGAGAAATCCTTGGAGATGTTTTATGGATGTGGGAATTTTCCATTCCTTAATGGATTTAATTTTACTAGGGTCTACCTTAACACCTTCATGAGATACAATATGACCCAGATATTCCACCTCTTGTACTCCAAAGAAACATTTGGAGCTTTTTGCATATAATTGTTCCTCCTCCAATAGTTTGAGCACCGTGTCAACATGTTGAACATGATCCTTCCAAGACTTGTTGTATATAAGTATATCATCAAATAAAACTAACACAAATTTTCTAAGGAAGGGTTTGAAAAACGAATTCATCAAACCTTGAAATGTAGAAGGTGAATGGTAAGGCCAGAAGGCATGACTAAAAATTCATAATGACCCTCATGAGTTCTAAATTCTATTTTTAGAATGTCTTCAGTCTGATTTGATGATATCCTGAACGAAGATCCAACTTGGTGAAGTAAATTGATCCATGTAATTCATCCAATCATTCATCAATGACAGGAATGGGAAATTTATCTTTAATAGTGAGCTTGTTGAGCTCCCTATAATCCTGACACATGCGCCATGATCCATCCTTCTTGTGCACCAATACTACTGGAGTAGAGAAAGAACTTTGACTAGGTTGAATTCTACCAGCCTCTAACATTTTTTCAACCATATGTTCAATTTCACTCTTTTGGGCATAGGGATATCTGTATGGCTTGATGTTTGGAGGAACACTTCCTGGAATCAAATGAATAGCATGATCATGATCATGAATAGGTGGGAGGCCTTTGGGGGTCTCAAAATACCTTGGAATGATTGTCCAAGACTTTTTGGAGATCTGGAGAAATAGATGATTTCTATGTGGGAACCTCTAGCGAACATAATTATGTAATTATGCCTCGTTGTTCCTTCTTTAGAAGATTTGTCATACCGTTAGAGCTGATTATCTTTCCTGGTTTCCTTGCCATGCCCCTTAATTCAACTTCCTTTCCTTCCACACAAAATTTCATGAAAAGTTCTTGAAAATTAAAAGCTATTGTACCCAAGGATTGTAGCCATTGGACTCCTAGTAAAACATTAGCACCACCCATTGGAATGGAAAGCATTGGGCTATTCAATACATATTCTCCCGTGGATAGCTTGATATTATGGCACTTTCCTAAGAAATTTATGGTTCCTCCACTTGCAACCATCACTTGAAACTCTGGTGTTGGACATAGGAAGCAATTTAACTCCTTGGCTATCTTACAATGAATAAAATTATGGGTACTGCCCGAATCAATCAAAACTATTACAATTTTCTTCTTAATATGTCCTTCTATCTTAATAGTTTGAGGAGTAGTAATTATAGCCAATGTATTACAAGATATGGTCAGATTCATTTCTTATCTATCTAGGGTTTGTTCCTAGAATATATCCTCTTCTTTTGACATTTCTTGTTCCTTTTCTTCCTCCTCTTCACAATCTATGTAAAATAATTTCTTCTCAAAACACTTATGACCTTTAGTGTATTTGCTATCACAAATGTAACAAAGCCCTTTTGCTATTTTTTCTTCTAGTTTTTGTGGTGTCAACCTTGTAGGTTCTAGAAGGCTAGGGGCAACAACACTTCCATCTTTATAGTTGTGAGTGATAGGCTTCCTGGTTGCCATAATTTTGCTTTCCATTTTTCTTGCCAACCTAAATGCCTTCTCCAATGAATCAAGTTCCCAAAGGCGAACCTCATGTTGGATATTATCCTTTAAATTCCCTATGAACACATCAATCCTATGCTCCTATGGAATATCTTTTACCCTTATGTTCAATTTTTGGAAGTCCTCAATGTGCTCCATCACTGAACCCTTTTGTTTGAGATTTATCAATTGGCTAAAAAGGTGTTGCTTTTTGTATCCTCATAATGTGATATCATTTCTTCCATAAAAATTGCCCAAGTGACAGTTTGTTTATGAGTGCAAAGCCATCGATACCATACAAACAGATTTGGTTCCAAATATAAAGTTGCAATATGTACCTTTTGTGTGTTTTGCACATTATGGAGATTGAAAAATTGCTCCATCAAAATTCCTCATATCGATTTTTGGAACATGGTGGGTTTTCAGTTCAACATTAGAGTCTATGAAATCATTATTAACATTTATTTTATTCTCATCATGAGTTTCCTTTACTACCTTTCATCATTAGTAACCATTTCTTGTAGCAACTTATTCAAATTGTCTCCAATTCTTCCATCTTAGCGTCCATGCCATTCATATTAGCATCCATGCCATTCATATTAGCTTCCATGCCATCCATCTTAACTTCCATGCCATCCATCTTAACTTGCATGCCATTCATATTAGCTTCCACATCATTCATATTGGCTTCAGTTACCTTTTGTGAGAGTGAAATTTGTTGTACTTGGTCTTGTAATTTTGATATATCATGTTGCATTTCTTCCTCTTCCTCACGAGTCATGCTAGAGATTTTAGGTTGCTTACTAGGTGTTTCCATTTTCTTTCTTCGGGGCATCAATTAATGCTAATAATTCTTCACTATTCCCTTTGAATTCCTTCAAACTAATTTTTCAAACCAATCTTATGCAAAATTTAAAAAAAACTACACACCTTTTCTTTTTTGTAAGAGATCGATATTGGACCTGTTGTATCTCTATAACTATGGATCTCGAATATCTAAAATCATGTCCTACAGTAGCCCTTTGAGTCCTCTTTCTAACTCTGCAAGTCTGATCAAGATTGGATTCTCCAAGGAAGAGTTATGCCAAATTCTCCCACGGTGACCTGATTATAGATTAGTTCAGTAGAGAGAAATTGTACGAAGTTCCACGTGTCACTGTTTCGACCTTAGTACCTGAAATTGATATATAGGAAACTACAGGTTGTCCCCTTTCTGAAAATTCTTATGAAATTTGATTTTTAGAACAAAAGTTATGACAAATTTACCCAAGTCACCTATTTGGAATGTAATTTGGGAGTTTGCAAAAACCCTAACTTCCTCAGGTCATATATTCGAAAATATAGCGAGAAAAGATCTAAAATTCGGACCTGAAGTTCAAAACGATTTCAAATCAAATGTTTTTTTTTTAACTTCTGCAACATCGCAGAAAAAAAAAAAAAATAAATAAATAAAAATAAAAAATAAAAAAAAAATAAAAATAAATAAAAAAAATAAAAAATAAAAAAATAAAAAAAATAAAAAAAAAAATAAAAAATAAAAAATAAAAATAAAAAAATAAAAAATAAAATAAAAAAATATAAAATAAATATAATATATATATATATATATAAATTATATCAGAAATTACACGACAACCTTTTTGGAGCAGCGAAACCCTAGAATCCAAAGCTCTGATACCAAATGTTATGAAACCAGCGCACAAAAATATAGAAAAGATAGATCAACACCTTAGAATTTAGCTTCTTTGAAGGGGAAACCTCTTTTACATTACACAAATGAACAATTCTTGGATGATACAAATGATTAAACCTCCCTTCTATATATAGGAGTCTAAGGGGTCACAATATAATCAAGCCGACATAACAGTAATAACATAAGGGCACAACAATAACAATAATGGGTTTCTATGGGGCACACTAATAAGAATATGGGACAATAGGGGCATAATAATAACAATATGGGCTACAATGACAATAGTAATGGGGGAATCGCTAGTATTATAAGGACCTAACAAAATTGGCAACACCCAAAAAGTTGCGGAGCTCTGTAAGAGTGGTTGGGGCTGACTAATCCTGAATGACTTGGATCTTGGCTGGATCCACATGCACCCCATTCATCAATAATGTATCTTAAATACTGAACTTGATTCATGCCAAAAGTCCATTTCTCTAAATTGGCATACAACTTGTGTTGCCACAGTGTTTGGAGAACCTGTCGGATGTGGTGGAGGTGCTCTTCCCAACTCTGGCTAAAGATCAAGATTTCATCCAAGTATACCACTACAAATGAGTTGGTGAATGGTTGCAATATGTCATCCATAAGCCTCATGAAGGTTATAGGAGCATTCGTCAACCTGAAAGGTCATCAATCTGCGAGATCGGGTACTTATTCTGGATAGTGATCTTGTTCAGCGCCCGATAGTCAATACAGAGTTTCCAAGTCCCATCCTTCTTATGTACTAATGCGATCTGGTTTCCATAGGGTGATGAACTCTGCCGAATGTGACATTTCTGCAAAAGCTCCTGAATTTTCCTCTTGATTTCATCATTCTCCATAACGGAGCACCAATAGAATGATCCATTGGGTAACAACGCACTTGGGGTCAGATTGATGAAGTGCTTGACCTGACTGTGCAGAGGCACCTGTCCGAGGAGGTGAAGATGTCCTCGTACTCCTCCATGACCTTGTCCATCTATTGTTGTTGTGTGGAGGGGCCCTGTCTGGAGGTCGTGGCCACCGTCTTCTTCTTTCCTTGAGGGCGTATCATCAAGAAAACAAATTTCCCGGTTTTTGAAATGAGCTTACTGCATTGTTTTGTAGTAACTAGAGAGATGGTGGTAGGTGGTGCTACCTCTGCTATCCTGTACAAATTATTTCTCAATGTAACAATAACAGTGTGAGGCCTTGACTCATACAAAACATGTTGATTCCACAAGTATGGTTGGCCTAATAATACATCATAGACATCGATGGGAGTAATGTCACATAATACCTCATTCGTGAAGGGCTTGATGTTGTATGAAAGGTGACATAGTTGGCTCACACACAGATCCCATCCTTGGTGAAGCCACTCGATGGTGTAACATTATGGGTGCGTTGTGGTCATTAAGCCCAACCACTTCACGACCTCTACTGCAATGAGGTTCTTTTGGCTCCCGCTGTCAAAAATGAACTGCAATGGGGAACCCGTTACCCACTGTTGAAAATAGCAACAAGAAATGCTAAAAATAGCATTTCAGAATATTCCAATTTTAACTTTCCCTTGAATTAAACTTGAGAATTAAAATTTGAATTTAGTCTCACCAGCTGTTTAAAAAATAATTATTTATTCATTTTGAGTTAATTAGTTGGAGAAATTCAAACATGAAGTCTTTGTGAAGTCATGCAATAGTTATCCATTTGATTGAGGAAGTTATCCCTTAATTAAGGAGATAAGGATGAGTTGTATTTGAGTTGTAATTAGTTAGCTTAGATAACTAAGTTAAGTCTAGTTAAATTAGTTCCAAACAATCCGAGGAACTAATTGTGAGTTCAGTCAGTTAATGCATGCATGCATGAAACTAGTGCACTCGAGATAAATGAATATTCTCACATAAATAACTCATGCATGTCAGTTCAGACAAAGACCCAATTAAGATTAAAGGCAGGGACAATGTGTTAAACACACATGGGCAACCAGAAAATATGAAAGATAAATCATGGAGTACTCTTTTATTAACAATTGATATACATTTATAGTACATGTGGTGACCGTTGGGTTTTACATCCCAAGGTCCCTTGGACTCCTTTTGTCCATTCAGCGTCCACACTAACCCATTGAGGATTAGGTGTCCAACATTCCCCCCCTTAATCCGAAGGGTTACGTATGAGTCCAAGAAGAGAGCTGTAATACAAAATGTGCAAAAATGCATGGCAACACTAGGCTGAATGTGCTCTCTGAAATGTTGGTATAAAGAGTGGTGGTTTAAGGATGGCCACCAACACTGGAACGCTTAGTGCAGTTCCCAGAACTCTTCCAAAACTGGCAAGAAGCTGGAGTCTTCTGCTAGTGGAAGTGCTCCTATTGTTTTAAAGAGGGAAACCTTCAACCATAAAAGGGAGGTCTCACCCCGCATAAAAGGTAAAAACTTCAACCTGAAAAGGGAAGTCTCAACTTGTGATGGTTTAAGGATGACCAACAACTCTGGAATGCTTAATGCAATTCCTGGAACTCTTCCAAAACTGGCAAGAAGCTGGAGTCTTCTGCTAGAGGATGTGTTCTCAATTTTGTTCCCAGAACTCTTCCAAAACTGGCAAGAAGATGAAGTCTTCTGCTAGAGGAAGTGTCCCAAATTGCCAACTGAAGGCATGTTCACGGGCATCTTTGTCTCTGGCTACAACTCTGAAACTGGTGTGGTAGGTTGTGGCTCAGGCTTGCTTGATGTGGCTTTGAAGCTTGTAGATGACCATCATTTCCCCCCCTGTAAGATACAAGGTGAGATGATAGAGAAAACTCAACTGCAAGACTGTTCAATACTCTAGAACAAGTTCTAACATGTGTTTGGAATATCTTCTTGGCTGTTGATGCCCATTGCCAAGAAGCGATCCATCCTAGATGAATCTTTGTTCTTGCAAGACGTTTGTTTCTGAAGCATTTGTGTGAAGAATGATTGGTTTTATGATAGTGCTTACATGGATGAAGATCAAAACAGTGATCTTTCAAATGGCCAACTTGGTCACAGTGTTGGCATTTCACGATCTGTTGTTGTTGTTGTTGCTGCTGTGGAAGAGAGGCAGAGTCTAGAATAGCTGAAGCTGAACTGTCATAAGAAGCAGGTGAACTATCATGAATAAATCCAGAGCTCTGAAACTGAATGGGCTTGGCATAGTCTGGAATATGAAAGGACAAGTCCTTGTCATATCCAAGACCGGTTATGTG